>JAHDVE020004501.1:0-18147 GCA_022606495.2 Halesus radiatus
AATTTCAAAAGTTACCGTATTATAATGACTATATATCACATTTAAAAAGTGTGCCGATTCATACGTTTGTTGAATTATTATTATCATTAGTTGTAAAACATAACGTTTAAAACGCAACGGCGTCGAATTACATATTTTATGACGGCCTCCATGGTCGAGGGGTTAGGCTCTTGACTACGAATTCGAAGGTCTCGGGTTCAAATCCCGGCATGCGCAAGTAAATTTTATTTAATTAATTTGTGCTGTTTCACAATTAATTCATTTAAAAATAATATATGGTATATTTGGGCACGTTCCAGAGTGGAAGGTACTCTCAGTATCGCCCTGGTGAAAGACCACCATTCAGAATTGAACATTGCTCGAAATGGATTTTAGCCGTCTTTGGTGACCAGATCTGAATAGCCAGGTATTCCCCACCTTCCTCTTCCCCTTCTCCTTCCCCTCCCAAATACCTTCAGCCTCACAACATTTCCCAATTGGGGATGCCATAGTCTCACTGGCTCCAGACGGTTGGGAGCAGTTGGGACTCTTGTGCGGTATTCGTGTAAAAAAAAAAATATATATATATTAATTGTAAAGCATCTCTTTCCTGAAACAGCACAAACTTTCGAACTATGTGCTCTGGCGTCTTGAAATTTGCATTGCTTTTCTGTCTGTTATTTCTAGGACAAAGTAGACAATTTTCAGACCACAACGCCATTTCCATTGTAAGATATATGACAGATTAAAATACTTCAATCTTGAAAGGCTAACTAGGAGGCTTAAATTAACAAACTTATTTACAAATTTATTCTGGTTATTGCTTATACAAAGTTTTAAACAATGACCAGAGTCCACTTAGCTACTACCCCAGTCCGTCCGGTCATTTTTTTAAACTTCTAAGAACTGTTAATATCATCTTCAATTAATACCCATATTTTTTTTGGCAGCTACCTTTTTATCATGACTGCGAGATTCTACCCGAATTTATTTGTAATCTTTAGATTTTTATTTAAGTGGGATATCTGTTGACTTTTTCTATAAGCCTAGGACTAATATTCATTTTATTCGGTTTCATGTTTCATTTTGAGAGTTGTTAATATTATATGCAATGATTAAAAATATATTACAATGAGGTTTATAACTTACAATAAGTTATTCCAAAAAAATAACTTAAAGTTCACTTTGAAAAAATTACCATGTTGTCATTATCCCTGATTTTGCACTTGTTACTATTATTTGTCTTTTCTTCTCTACTTTATAATGTAATATAATTATATATTATGTATCCAATACTGCCGTGGCAAGTAAAAACACAGTATCTTCTTTAGGAGTCGCAAGGAAGATGCTGTGTTTTTACTTACGACGGCAGAATACTCACCACACGATTAAAAAGTTTTGTAAATGGATTGATGACCTTATTTTTATTTTTTATTCTATCAATATGTATTATATGTTACTATCAAATAAAAATAAACGCTATATCATTTTTTTTTCATAAAAATAATCGTGAAAGGGGTGTTATATTTCAGGTGAATCCGGGTACTAACTACAAGTTAATAATTAAACTGATTAGATGTCCTCATGGCTGAAACCAAACTAATTCAAGTCATGTATTCTGATTCCTTTCCAAATATCGTAAGCGTTGTTGTTCCCTAACAAAACACGCTTCACGGTTTGAGAGCTCAGCCTCCCAGTTCAAGAAACCGCAACTACCCATCCCGCAGCTTTTGATGTTCACACCTGTCGGGGTAGATTCCACCATAGGTACTACAGACATACAACAAATTCCAGAAATTTAATAAAATAGAGCAACAAAATTTCGGCACTATAGCAACACCAAGTAATATCTATTTTAAAACAAATTATATTCAATTCAAATGTTTTTTGTTTTTGTTTTTGTAGCTTTATTTAGATGTAAGCAAAATTATCTATGTATTATCTATGTATTATAAATTAATTATGTAAACGAATCGGATAAACTGACTTATTGACAGTATCGCCTGGTGAGAGACCACCATTAAGAATCGAAACGTTGCTTGAAATGGTTTTAGCCGTGTTTGGTCACCAGATCTGAATATCCAGGTACTTCCCCATCTCCTTCCCCTCCTCACTACCTTCAACCTCACAATATACCCTATTTGGCGATGCCATAGTCTCTCTGGCTCCAAACGGTTGGGAGCAGCTGGGACTCTTGGGTGATACCCCCATAAAAAGGTGTTTTTTTTATGATATTTTTCCTTTAACCATCTTGAAGTTGCCATTGTAAACCATTTTTGGCCACCATTTACTTAACCGACTATTTATTCAGCGAGCGCAGGCAGTATTTGAGATGCTGTACTGTGTTATGTTTACCTCACCGCATCACCTCAAGCCCATAAACAGTATAAACACTGAACATCTCCGCCGGCTCCTGTGCTCCTGTTACTCTGGGCGGGACTACCCCACTGTACTTACTCGTACTTTGTACTAAGTTGTACTCTGTACTCTACTCCTCGCCGAAGTATAGATTACGGAACTCCTCGAATACGTTATTATCTATAACACTACCATCAACTCGTGATACTGATATTACGTTCATACGGTGAGTAGGGAATTTCCGTATAACCTTTATAAAGCCTTAGATAACTAATTGTATCCTTTAGAGTACTCGTATTACATATAATGTCGTACCTAATCTAATCGATTCTAACTTTTATTTTATCAAGTTGAGTTTAAAGCTTTATGAATAGTTTGGAGTAAAGTTTTGAAGTTGTGATGTATTACCCCTACCCCTACCTCTACTCAGTAATTTTCCCCTTATTTTGAACGTCTAGTAACAAAATTCTGCTATAAGGTGTGGGAAAGGGGGATGGGGGTGGTTTTCTAAATCTCATGCTGACAGTGACCTTCCTTTTGTTTTGAAGTTCAAGTGAGCAAAATCTCATCAAGCTCAGAATAAAACTGTAAATTTGTATGATAAAACAAACAAGCATCTAAAACGTATGGGCGCTTCCAGGTTTGGGAGTCGTGATGTTTATTTTAAAATTGTATGAACTTTACATATTGAAAGGACTCTATATCTGTCGTAAAGAAGAATAATCAATATATTTCTTAAGTCGCACGCAGAACCTAGAGTCTATCACTCATTTTAATTGCTAGCATAACTGATACCTAATGATTTACTCTGTCAATGTTTTTGGAAATGATGGAATCCATATCAAATCTTTATAATTATGAACCAACTCCAAAAAGAATCTAAATTTCCGTTAAAAATCACTGTTTTCCGCATCGCTTCCCCACAAAATCATTCCATATCCAGCTTCGCGAATCGCAATCGAAATCTGTATCAAATTTCCTCGAACCTCTCTTATTTCCTTCATCTCGTTTTCACATTTACGTATGATCCGTAGAGATGTCTTCCACTAAACCGTCATCCCTCGAAAAATGAAACACTCTGATTTTCCATCACGCTTCCACATCCGAAGTGTGTTTTTCAAAGTATGAGTTATTTCGAAGAAAACGGGAAACAACCATTTCTAATAAATCAGCTGGCAAGGGTACACAAGGGTATACAGTACACGTGTAGTTCTAGTTACAACTCCTTTGCGTACATTTCAAAATGTACTAGTCGTAAATAAGCCAAATGTTGCCAGGTCATATTGCCGACACAGCTCGGGAGAATTCCGATGGCGTAGTTGTAACTGTCACTGGGTAGGGTACGGCGCGCAGGTGCTACAAATTCAGGCCACCATAAACATAATCCGAGCAAAAAGAACATAAAAATACTCGCCTCAAAAAGTCATATCGCGACCTTACTATGGACACGTTCTAGCCGCCGTCATAACCAAGGGATATTTATTGCGCAAAACAAAAAAAATCATCTATACGTGTATGAAATATTCAGAATTTCAACAGACAATATATCAGAAATAGCTTTATGAAGTTAGGGCCCTGTTACAGTAGTTTCATACTAAGTGTTTCTTAAAAATTAATTCCTTTCCGATTAGGAATTTAGCTCCTTTATTTCAATGAGCTATAAGGTTAAGCTTGTGTGTAAAAAAACTTAGGTACCTATTTAGAAAAGTAAGTAGTCTAATTAAAACAGTTATTTTCTTATTAAATAAAACACTTTGTTATAAACCACGGATTTATTATATCTTTACGCCAACCAGTTTCACTTAGATCACGTTTCGTCGGGGGCAAATATAATAACTATAGAATAATACAGAGTTATAGTATATATATATATATAGGTTCAGAAAACAATAGAGTGAGACATATATATTACAAAAAAGAGAGAAAAAGTATAAAATATTAGAGGGAGACAACAATTGTGTTTTAGGGGGCGACATCAATAATTTATATTATTACAAATAAATAATAAAAACAACATGTATCGGGGACATAATGAACTCATTATCACAATCCATAAATAATTTATATAATACAGAGCCACTATTAGTAGAAAATAGATTACTTGATTACATAATTATAATTAGATGGGTGAGTGAGGTAATATAACAAAGGACGAGGAAGTAAATAATTGATAGTATGCGGAAGAATTCACAGGAAACATGTTTCAAAAATCAGACTATAGGATAAATTTGTTTGGTTATTAAGTAGGTTATTTGATAATTTTATATTTAAAGATTTCTTAATTTATAGTGCTTCTAAGTTGTCTAATCTAATTCCGATACCGTTTTTTTATGTAAAAGACTAGTTCCCTCATGTATTTTCGTTCTGTTTTAAATTACTTACATTTTTCAAAGTTCTTCAAGTCAATTTTAAAAACCACCGCATTCGACAATGTAGCCAAGCACTGTAATCGGACCAAAATATACGCGTATTTATTCGCTGGCCACATTTAACTGCTGGTAACATTAGAATATCAGCTGCAAACTGACAGTTGAATTCTCTGGGCATCCTGTTCTATCACGTCATTGGAAACACATCTCTCCGCCTGCATAATTTAATTATTATTACATTTTTATAGTGTATCAATAAATGATAAGATAATTCATTTCAAGCAATCCGTATACCGTAACAACTGCAAGATATTTATTTATTTTGTTTTATTTAGATGCCCAGAAGGCTTTTACATAATGGTACATCTTTTTGAAAAAATCTTTTTTTTTATATGAATAGTGCACAAGAGTACCAACTGCTCCTAAACGTCAGGAGCCAGTGAGACTATGTCATCCCCAATTGGGGTATGTTGTGAGGCTGAAGGTATTGAGGAGGGAAAGGAGATGGGGAGAGGAAGGTGGGGAATATTCAGATCTGGTCACCAAACACGGCAAAAAGCCATATCAAGAAACGTTTCAATTCTGAATGGTGGTCTTTCACCAGGGCGAAACTGAAAGTATCTTCCACTCTGGAACGTGTGCAAATATACTACATATTATTTTTAAATTAATTAATTGTGAAAAAAGCACAAATTAATTAAATAAAATTTACATTTGCGCACGCCGGGATTTGAACCCGCGACCTTCGGATTCGTAGTCGAGAGACCGTGGAGGCCGTCAAAATATTTTCAGAATGAGAAAAATAACTGCCCAAAAGTTTCACAAAATACAGGAAACGGAAAATATAAATAATAAAATTAATATTAATAAAAATAAAAATAATTAATGAACTAGCAAGAAATTGTTAGTTCATAGTGCTTTTGAAGATTTCCAACTTCAAATTATTATCAAATACATCGATATCATTTAAATATGCGTTATCGATACTGAGTACACATTAGCAATTATCTTCAAAAAAACTCCAAAGAATCCAGAATAAATTAAGATAAATTTTGAAGTGTAAGAAATATAAATCAATACAGAAAATGCTCAACGAGAGTAATATAATTACTGTTAAACAGAGAATTTTCTATAACATTTTAATTCTTATTTACTATGTTTTTAACAATTTACTACCACCTTTACCATAATTTAGAGTTAAACTACATTACAATAAAGACTTCCACATACCCCATACAAGACAGAAAGAAGATATTAGACAAAAAAAAAGAAAACAAATCCCAAACACAAAATTGTTTAAGGCATTTAAATGTATAGCTTAGTTCTATAGGGAATAAAAAATAAATAAATAAAGTTATTTTGGGGAATGTAAACTATAGTTGAAATGAGAAACATATGTAAAAAATGTTCATTTTTGTCTAGTCCTTCGTTTAGGTATGTGTAGGATATGTTCTACTTTAGAATCATTATTATTTAATATGATTTGTTTCATTGTATTTGGTATTTATTTAAATTTGTTACTCAAACTGTTACTAAAATTATTTGTTTTAAAGATTGTTACTTTTTATATCAATTTTATGTTTGTCACACGCGAAGCCTTCTTTTACGAATAGCTAAGCCTTTTTTTAAAACTGTTATATAAGTTTTGATAATATTATCCGAGTAGAAAATCGAATGCCAAAGTTTATGGCTCGACGTAAAGTCTCTGACATTTGACAAACCAATTCGTCATAATTTACCTTTATGACTCGTGTATCGTATTACGTGACGAAAAATATCGTATGTAAAATAGATAAATCAATAGAATTAGCATGTGGCATGTCGCGGCATCATACAGTTCTTATTATCTGCGTGATTTATTATTCTAGGGAAAGAAGCCGTAATCAATAAGGAAAATGCTCGCTTTTCCAAGAAAGCATTGTCGGAACCTTAATAATCTTACTGGATTAGTTAAATCACTGTGATAGTTTCGGAATTACGTTTGTATCGTGTCTTTTTGTCTAGATTTTGCACTGTAAACTTACTCAAAATAATGGACTCCATTTCGCACGTTCTCCTCTGATAAATGCGGTCGGCCGGTGTTTTTTTTCATTGCAGTAGGGATGGGTCATGACTCATTTTGTTAAGAGCCAGAGTCACCGTACCAGCTCAATATATTCGTACAACTCAAAAGTACGACTCAATTTAACCACGACTCATTTAACAGCCCGCCTTGGCTCTCACGACTCAATGCTCATACGACTCCCAGTTCACTAGCTCAAACCTCAATCTATACGACTCCCACCTCTTATGGCTCCCATTTCCCAGTGTATAGGTGTAGGTACATAACGTCCAGATGCCAGACTGTCAGGCGCTCACGTACTCTACAGTGCCTACACACGTGTAAATTCCGTAATTATTCTTATATCTACACACGAATGTGTGAACCCTAGACATGATCAAGTCCCACGGTCGCCAGCATAATTTAGCCTTATAAATGTTAGACACGTATACGATGATTTTATAAAAACAAAGGACCTCGTTTAAAGATTCGTCATCGTAGAAATGGGCAAGAATACAATCAGACATCTGAGATATGTTTATCTTTTTAGATAAACAATTAATCTTTCTTAAGTGGTTCCAAGGTTTGTCAAAAAGAGTCACCGTTCAATTGAGACGCGGTACGGTATACATACCAGTAGTCGTATGCTCCCCATCAAAATGAACCGGCACACATGAACGGCTCGTTCATGAACGACTCATCGCTACTTTGCAGAGACATCCAGTTTGCTCAAATGTGGTGATACCAATGAGAAATGCTATTTCTAGTTGAAGGTTCAGTGTTAAAATGTAGACGAAAGATACGCTGCACTGCAGTTGTCGACACAGTTTTAGAGAACTCAAGAACACAGAAAACCTTGTGCTGTATAATAGCCGCTTTACTCAAAAATGACGTGAACTGGCTGCTTGGCGGCGCGAGCACTCTAGCGGCTGTTTGCGCAACTATAAGCTATCTAGCGGTAGGATTCCATACATTCAAACATGTAGTTCACTCACATATAACGTATAATTCGGGAAATATAGCGGTACGAGATTGAGTCCATCATTTTGAATAACCCTTATAACCATAACAGCGATACCATATAATAATTCGAAATGGTTCTCATTTCGCCCGACTGTTTAATAGTAATAACTTTGTTGGATGATATCCAAAACAAAATATCTGAAAAATAGAATTTTTCATGATGCGAACATTTTCACTGGTCAGGGTGCGAATATTGCATAAATGCATATGTGCCTATGAAAATGCATACATCGACTATATTCTCTTGTTAGCGCGTAATTCAAGTGCTTCTACGAAATGAATGATCCAAAAATCATTTTTGCATATTTCACTTTTTTTAAATTGTACTATTTTATTTTAGTTCGTATTTTACAGTTTTTTATGCATATAGATCCGATCCCTAATCATAACTTATAATTTCATTATGTTATGTAAAACTAAATATATTTTTTTTTACTCACCTATCTATTTTACATTTTTATTGTTCCCTACTTGCTACATGTTACAGCAAGTAGTCCATTTCGTTTCGTGGCAAAGTGAAATAAAATAATATATTTGTTGAACATAATAAAATGTGTGTAGTACACTTTACATTATTTAATATAAAAAATAAAAAGGTACTTAAAAGATAGCTGTACTTAAGAAAAAAAAATTGAATTATATATTAAAATTACAAATAAATATACTCATTGCAGTCCATTGTAAAACAATACAGAAAAAGTAAAACAATGCGGGAATAAATCATTTTAAATAAATATACGAATAGGCAAAATTCAGTTTTCTCTTGAAATATTTTCTACAGATAAATTGTGCCTGACGGTGTTGGCAATACCTCTGCTGTATCAAAAACATCGCAAAAAATCAATAAAACTGTGTATTTGAATCTGGAATTCCAATATCCCTTGTTTATCTCCTTATTAGGTGCGTACAAAGCCCGAAATTGTTTTGTCTTCCCCTGACTGTCTTATGACGTCACCACCCCCGCCCCCACCCCGGCTACCCACCCCCTGTGCCCCTGCAAGGCAAACGGGGTCACAGCGGACCTGAACTTTCCCACTCGAACCGTGTATAAATTTACATCTTTAGAACTCCAAATTTACGCCCTTATTATAAGTTGGAACACCAAAGGCTGGTTAACAGAATTGGGGAATTCTCACAGAATAGAAATTTCCCATTAAGGACTGCCTGTTGCAATTTAATTGCGTCCCCGTCTCCTTTGCGATTACTTTTCTATGGGCTTCTCCAGACTTATTCACTGAAATACTTTCAATCGAATAAATTGATCCCTTTTATTCCAATCCATTTATTTTAATTACGTCGTTCATTTCTGTTATATTCTCTAAAAGATTATATATGCGAATATTCACTACAATGAAGCCATCATACTTAATAAGTTAAATTATATTTAACAATCGTTTTATCGTCGGGAAGTTGAAGATTCGATTACGTGATGTGATTTTTTTTAAACCAAACTACCTGATGTTTTTTTAAACCAAACTTCCCGGTACTAATAAGAACAAACTGTGCTATTTTCAGCGAAACTGGTCTAGAAATTTTCGAGAAAATCAAGGACAGACCAACAGACAGACAATCATTAATTTATGTACTAGTATACACTCGTATATATATAGAGATCCCCTAGATACATATATATATATATATATGTTATGGTTGAGATTTTCACGGGTGTAAGATGTAGAATAATTTTCTCGGTTTACCCGCGTAATGTAGTCCTTAGAAGGACTTTTTAACTCCTGACGTTTCGGACAAATCACATTGTCCATCTTCAGAGGCCTCAACTCGCACTCAACTGCAGAGAACTCAAGACATAAGGCCTCTGAAGATGGACAATGTGATTTGTCCGAAACGTCAGCAGTTAAAAAGTCCTTCTAAGGACTACATAACGCGGGTAAACCGAGAAAATTATTCTACATATATATATATATATACCAAAAAAAGCGTTTTCGGTCCTTATGATGTTTATTTTGATATAATTATCACACTGTGATTGATATCGAACCATCGACCTTCAGACTCAAAGCCAAATGTATATACCACTTCGCTATAACTATTCGGATTCATAATAAGGAACTCCAGTGAAAAATATACTGGCTTTAAAAATATGTATTCATATAGATCAGTAAACATCGATTCTGAATATATATTACTTTTCTATATATATAGTTATACGTAGTATTTATAAATCGTTATTTAAAAGTTAGTAAAAAACCATCTCATCGAAACACCTTGTTATGTTGGTACTATCGCATTTTGGACATCTAAAGTCACGTCCGAATTCTGTTTTTGGATTAGTATGGACATTTTTATTTTTCGATTTTGTTCTGTATTTTAAATATGTATTTTTTTTTTTAATTTTGGCGAAATTTAAACTTAATTTGGGTGACTTTTAGCTCTATAATTGTAGTTCAATATAAACAACTATTATTAATGAAAGAAATCGGGGTATTCATTAGCAAACCAATTATCAATACGGATATTATGATATTGTTAATGCTCAATACTATTATTATTCTTTGAGTTAAAGTTTGTAAAATGGTAAATAATTTTATTACTTATGTTTGGTTATGGCCATATACCATGAATATAATATAAAATTATGTACGGTAAAGTTCATCCTTGTTTTGTCATTTGACATTCTAACCTCAAAACTGATCAAAACATACCGGCCATAGGTTTGGAGCGTTTTGGCGGCGTTGAAAAATTGAAACCTTCAAAAAAATTTTAACTATGAAATCTAACAGAAATAAAAACGAAATATACGAGTATTTAAGTTTGAACATCATTATTGAAAAAAAATATTAACTGGAGTTCCTTATTGTTTGACAGCTGGAGAACGGATTTTGGACATTCACTGAAGTAGTATTTTCCCGGTAGGATACATGAATTTTCTATCAAGCACAGATGGTAATCCCATTTCAGAAAACCATGTCACAATTTATTGGGGCTGTATAGATTCTACATAAAGGCGTCATAATATATTGTTACTAGTAGGTATAACCTTTTCATATATATAAAATGCACCATTTATCTCAGGACCGGGCCTGACTGCAGTATGCATACAGTTTGGCAATAAAATGTAGAAATTGAGTAGGATGGAACTAAAAAAATTCATTATATAATTTTTCAAATAACGTAACTGGATTTTTTAACGTTTTTTTTAGTTGACAGTTTTGATATCTATGAATTTTTTTTTTAATGTTATACCTCACTTGACTCCCAGCTGTTGCTACTAACCGCCTGGAGCCAGAAACACTATGTCATCCCCAATTGGGGTATGTTGTGAGGCTGGAGATATTGAGGGTGGGGGAAGGAGATGGATAAGAGGAAGGTTGGAAAGTAGCAGGCTATTCAGATCTAGTCATCAAATACGTCTAAAGCCGTTTCAAGCAATGTTTCTATTCTGAATGGTGGTCTTTCAGCAAGGCGATACTGACAGTAATCTACCACTCTGGAACGTGCCGCAAATATACTACATAATTTTTTTTAATTAATGTGATTCGAACCCGCGACATCCGGATTCGTGGCCAATGATCGTAACAACTCAACCACGAAAACCGTAAAAAAATCAATTTTAATTTACCATCTAATAAATGGTTATTTTCACACGTACATTTCAGAAATACAAAAAATCGCATTTCCGTATAATTATCTTCCTTGCAAAGCATTGAATAATAAAAATAAAAGTTTCTACATAAAAATGTCTTAGAATATGTTGAAGAATCATCTCATTTCGGAAAGTACCACTAATTTCTGAAATGCGTTTTGTAAAAGTAAAAAAATATGCACTCTTTTAAACATACGTTCTTTTTCCGATGAGCCATCTTGGTGTTGCCATTCAAAACCTTTTAAACGAACGCAGCGCCATCAATTTGTATGTCCCATTAAATAAGTCAGACTGTACCTATATACACCAAACATAAGAAGTTCAACAGTCAGAAGACGACCATAACAGGTTGGCGCCGGTCCTGTCAAAAAAAGTTTTTTTTTTTTTATTCTATGGCTTTCACCAATAAGGGCGATCTCGGCCATGTTTAATCAGTTAGATTTTTAAAGTACAGATTGTTATTAAAATTAGTTACTTTTAAACGGGATATAATAAAATTGAAGCAAATAAGTTACAGTGTAAATTTATGCGTTTTTAATCCCCGACGACTTAAATTTTAATGCCATTTTTATAAATGTATTTTGCTAATAAATTGTTAATTTGGGGGGAGTTTTTTTGTTTGGAAATTGGTCATTGATAGGACACTCAATGAAGTTATGGTTCAAAGTATCCTCAAAAGTTGTTTTATTAAATTCATATAATATGTGTTATCCAAAAATTTTCCATTTGTCTGATTTATATTTGGTACATTTTTGGTTCATGTATTTGTCTCCTGCATTCACCCGGCCGTTTTATGTTCTCCGGTCGGGATGAAAACCCTTCAGGAATACATCGTCAGGGATTTGGGCAATAATTCACAATGCCAAAAAAAGGTCCCTCATATCGATTGTATAACATACGTAATATTAATATTAGACCTTCCCGATTAAATTCATAAAATTAAATTGTTCAAAGGTTAGATACATTATTATTTGATCTAAATTAATGTGGAACATCAGATGAAATCAAATATTTAAAAATTCGTTACAAAATTTTACAAAATGACACGTTTAATACGTAATTTAAAAATTCTATATTTTTCGGAGCATACTTGATACATTGATTTTTTTTTCTATTGAAGGAATTTCAAATAATTTTATATTTTCAACTAGATATTTAATATTTTTCAGTCATTTATGTAATATTGACACCTAATATGATAAATTTTCGATGGTGAATAAATATGCATGAAGAACGAGCTAATGATGAATATAAGTAAGTCTAAAGTCATGGTGTTTGAAAGAGAGATTGCGAAAACAGTGTGCAATATAGTTATGAATGACGAATACTTGGAGCAGGTCGATGAGTTTGTATATTTGGGAAGTATGTTTACGAGAGATGGAAAGACTGATAGGGATATTGAAAGAAGGGTGAATGCAGGAAACTCCATTAACGGAGGACTGAACGCGGTTGGCGCAAACAAAAAGTTGTCCAAAGAAGCGAAGCTAGCAGTCCACAATGGAGTGCTGATACCAACCCTGATGTATGGCAGTGAGGCATGGAAATGGCAGAAGAAGGATGAAAGTAAACTGAATGCCGTAGAAATGAGATCTCTGAGACGAATGTGTGGTAAAACCATGTATGATCGTGTGAAAAATATTGAAATTCGTAAAGAATGCAAGGCTGATGTAAGCGTAATGAGTAAGATTAAGAAAGGGACGCTTAGATGGTTTGGGCATGTGGAGCGAATGAACGAAGAAAGGAGTGTAAGAAGAATGTATGACGCGAATGTGAATGGAAGAAGAAGCCGAGCACGTCCGAGGAAGACATGGCATGATCAAGTGAATCAAATACTTGAGTCGGGCCATGTCAGAAGTCGGAATAATAGAAGAGAATGTATGAGACGATGTATGAATGTGAATGAAGCAAGAAGTGTATGCGAAGATCGAGTTGTTTGGCGGGCCGTCCTCTCTGCCTACCCCTGCGGGGAAACGGCGTGATGGTTAGTTAGTTAGTTAGTGAATAAATATTTCCATTAAAATGAAAGGGAATAATCAGCGGGTAAAACTTGTGTATACTTTCCCTACTAAGTTGTCTGGTGCTCTGTGACCGAACAGGTCAAATTCTCTTCGACATTCAGTTTTCATTCCACTGAAAGCTGGACTTTCAGCTCTTTCATTTATTGCCGTTGAACCGGCGTATTATGGAAGTGGCGTTCATTCCGCAGGCGCGGTGAAGTCCGGGACTTGTCGGCTTCTCGGGGTTCCGGCCCGGGGCTGTTTGCCGCCTTAATAGTTGGGACTAAAACTACTTTAATGTCTTCAGATTCAGGAAATCTAAAAGAGGAAACGTTCAAAGTCTCCGTTTCAATTCAAATTCTCTTCTCTAATTTCTTTTCTTTCGTACAAATTTATTAACTTATGTTGATTCTTATGAAAGCATTACAGAATAAGTGTAAAACGTTAGGAAAAAATATAGCTATTCATAAAGCAATGGTTACTAGTGTGACGTCGATTCAACGATAGTTTGGATGAAAGAGGTCGCGGGTTCGAAACCGGCGTTCGCAATTTGATTTTTTTTTATGTCTTATTTATTATTTTATTAAATTATTTATTAAATTTTAAATATAATTGTGTTTTTGCGGCACGTTCCATAATGCAGATGCCCTGATGAAAAACCATAATTCACATTTAAAACGTTGCGTTGCTTCAAATCGGATTTGAATAGCTACATCCTATCAACCTTCCTCTTTCCCAATAGCCCTCCCTTACCCACCCACTCTCGTCTGATAACATACCATATTCCCATAGGCTCTGGGCAGTTGGGCCTCACGTGCGTTTCACATTTCAGGTTTACATATTATTGTGCATCGTGAAGAGGCTTTTACTATAAGCATCCGTTATATGTCACTGATATTCGAATGAATAGGGGTGCCATAATAGCCAAATTTGCCTACCATTTCGATGGCTGGAGACAACCGCGAAACAATCCAAATTTGGCACCAGTACTGAGTATACGCATTTCTCGAATACATGACGTCATTGTTTGTCTATTGACTGGCGGCGAGCGATCATTCAAAGATTTTAAGTAATAAAACAATAATTATGGTCTCCTGCGCATTTAAATTTTGTAAAAATAGAAGTGGTAAAGAGAATAATCAAAACTATCACAATACATTCCACAGATTAGCGCTTTTTAACTGTATTTTACTTATTCAATTATATAATACATTGTCAGTTTTAGTAATACCACATGGCAGCCGTCTACGTTCCTTTCACCTTATTTTAACTGCCGTTAGCAAATTTAAATCATCTGTAAGAAGGGTCAAACTAAATACTACAACAAAATATTCTATTTTTGTAAACAAGCCGAACTATTCTCTTACTTACTTTTTTACTTATTGGTTGTTTGGGATCTGTTACCAAAGCTACGGGAAAAGGGAGATTTGCCATAAATTTCGCACAATTGTATAAAGGTGAGATGAGCGTTAGCAGATTGTCTTTTTGAAGAGTAAATACTAATTATTTGCAGTGCAATGCGAGTTGCCTGGAGACTGTGGGATGCATTTATTCTCAAATCAAATGTCAGTAAACCGCATAAGCTCGCCCCCCTTATGTTGGTTTCTTCCCCTTTTGTGTTCGGACATTTCTAGTAATTACCTGCTCTGTGATATATGTATATGGATATTTTTTTATTTCTAATTTTGAAACTGTCAATTAATGGTGGAATTTCATTTGCTTTGCTTCTAAGCAAAGTAGAAGAACAGTACGTAATGAATGGTCAATTAGAGAAAAAGGTTGACTCCTCTAATATACATCCATCATAAAAATACATTATTATACATACATACATATCATAAACATGTTACACTTTTATACCAACTATGTATCATGTTCTCTTTTTTTAACTTAAAGCCATTTTTTTCTTTCTGTACACAAAATCATTTAAATGCAAAAATATGTAAAAGCCCATCGGGGCCTTAATAAATTAATAAATAAAACTAAAATAAATAATATAATAGTTTAACCTTAATTATATGCATTAATAGTATCGAACATATTAATATAAATAGGAAACACATAATAAAATACCGGGGTAAAATGTAACTGGGAATTTTGTCGCTGATATCCAAGGCGAACTCTAAGAAGTATATTACCCTGATATGAATGTACCTGGATTTACATTAAAATGTACCTGGCTACCCGTAGTTCATGTAACTATAGGACAAAAACTGCTATAAAATTCATTTTAGCAAACAAGACGGAGATCACAGGGAAAAAAACAAAACCAGAAAAAACTATCTATTCAAATGAAAGCCGACACGAATGACATTTTTTAAAGCCCATAGATTTAGTAAACAAACACAATGTAATCCGTCTTCCAGAAGGTAATAAACCAACCCGAAAGTAGTTTTAAAAACATGATAGTAAACAGTACCGTCAGCAATAAAACAAATTTCAAGTCATAAATAAAAACAATATTAGAAAGCAATGGGACTCACTCCTGGCATCGATGCTATATATACCATAGATTTAGTTTTAATTGTGCCAGTCTGACGATGCCCGTGACAGGGGAAACCGGTCTGGCCAAAAATAAATAAGTGGAAAAAAGTTACAAAGGTTTTTTAATCGAAAAAATTCTTTTTAGTACATACGTTTTTTTTCGACTTTTATGTAATATTAAATTGAAAGTGGAATATATTACCATCTACTGAACCTAGAGTATTATGGAAATAAATTATTTTTGGATAATCGTACCTATTTTATAAGAGTTATAAAATAAATGGTATCATGAGAAACTGCCCATCTTTAAATCGAGAAGAGCTTACAAAGGAATCTTATAAAACCATACTTAATCAACAGCAATGTCCTCGTGGAATAGCTAGCTATTTTTGGATAGCTTATCGGGCGACTTTTCCTAACTTTTACAAAAAAGAGAACACAATTTTATCTTGAAAAACCGCGTTGACTTTGAATGGAGGTTATTTGGCTCCTCGTTTCATTTGAATATGAAAATGAAAGGGTTCTTCATTATAAAGTTTCAGCGAGTCTTAAACTGAGAAATTCAATGTCTCGGATGACGTAGATTATCAATGACGTGAACGAGTCGACGTTTTACGTTATATTAACTTGCGTTATTCACGGCGCACCTGCTATGAATTCATTTTCCGAATATGAACACAAATCCTTTGCAATAAATTGTCCCAACTTCGCTGCTATTGTAAAGAACTTTCCAATTTACCTGCCGTTTCCACATACCCCGCTCTCCTTCGGTTTATGCCTTCTGCTCCCCACCGAGTATTCAAAGTTGATGCATTGCATATTGCGGAGAATGGTGAAACTGTGTGCATTATGTATTACGTATGTATGTAACAGCATTCATCGAATATAAAATGTACTGGTGCACTCCTTTGTAATATAAAAGGATGAATTAAAACAGTGATTTAAATCGTCACTAACAGAGTAGTTTTCCAGAGAAAAATCTAGTATAAGGCTGGAAATAGTGACGCGCATCGTCAGTCGCGTACAGATATGTAGGCGAAATAACAATGCATCGCTGACGGTCAGCCGCGCGCGAGAAGGTACGCGCGGCTCGTCAGCGCTGCGTCGTCGGTTGACCGACGCATTTACTATTTGTATGAGAAAATTCAATGACGCGTGAACTGATGGGCGTGCGTGTGTACAATTTTATGAAATAAATATTTAAACAGAGCGGTGTATTATCGTCTCTGTCTTCTCTCTTCTCTCTTCTCTCTTCTCTCTTCTCTCTTCTCTCTTCTCTCTTCTCTCTTCTCTCTTCTCTCTTCTCTCTTCTCTCTTCTCTCTTCTCTCTTCTCTCTTCTCTATCATACATATGTATTACACCTATCGAATGTGAGAATCCAAAGTCCTAAATTCCGTAGCCTACATTAAAATTTATACAACATTAGTTATTACCGGGGAGAGGGACGTCGGAGAGTTATTATTTATTAATTCAAAATAATGATAATATTATTGTGCAATACGATAAACATGTTTTTAAAGAGAAAAACAATTATAACTTTTTTTTTATTTGCATGGGCTTAGCATTTATCAAAATATAATCAGAAATATTACACATTTCTGACCGTTCTATGCATGTTTTACAAAAACATTTAAAAGGTTGAATATCGTTAAAAAATGCTGTGAAGGTTTTTCTGTAACTTGTCGATAAGATAAATTTAAAAAAAGAACAGTGTGTAGTTTAATTTTTTGATGAAACTTACGTAACTTTAATGTTTTTTTTTTGTAATGTGGATTACAAGTCTTTGGTTATGTTTATTTACAAAAACGCAACGATAAAGGATTAAAAATACTTTTCTCCATTTTAAAAATCATATTCGTATTTTAAATCTTTTGTAAAACATACAATGGGACGGTCAGAAAAACTGATATTTCTGGTTATATTTTGATAAATGCTAAGCCCATGCAAAAAAAAAACCTAATAATTGTTTTTCTCTTTAAAAACATGTTTATCGTATTGCACAATAATATTATCATTATTTTGATTTAATAAATAATAACTCTCCGACGTCCTTCTCGCACTTAAGTGTGCTGAGAATTATTGATAAGTACATAGGTGTCACTCAGATATTATGTAATTAATAATGTTTTATCCAACACTATACATATTCAAGCAAATAATGAAAATCATACAAACAAGTCGACTGTACGCTGATAAGTAGTGATAGTATAGTTTGATAATACTTCCAAAGGACGAACGAAACAGCTGTCAGATTTAACAATAATAAAATAACAGAAATTGATTAAAACAAG
>JAHDVE020004502.1:0-85322 GCA_022606495.2 Halesus radiatus
ATAAATTCTGTAATCCAACTTTTCCACCATTTAAACAAGAAAATGTTTCAAAAAAGTACTTAACATGGATACGTTAAAATGTAAATTAGAAGTAGAAAATTGGCTTGATTTATATCAATGTAATGATGTCAATGTTTGTTGTAAAATGTTTGAAGAAAATTATCTAAATTCATAAATGACTCAACAAATAATATCATATCCAAATCCAAACTACCTAACTTCAAACCTATAAAACCATGGATAACTCACGGTTTAATAGTATCCGTACGTCATAAGCAAGCTCTTTAAAGATTAACTAATCAACAACCAAATAATGAACATTTACAGAAACATTTTAAAGCATATAAAAATAAACTCTCATATATCATAAAACATACAAAAGAAAGCTATTACAAACAGAAGTTGATACAGGTTGAAAATGACAAAGGAGTATGGACGATTATAAATGAGATAATGGACAAAAAAGAGTATAAAAACAATGAAATCAGCACTATTATTCATGATAATTCGAAAACATGTTGCAAAGAGAACCCTTTAAAAGCTGCAAATATATTTAACGAATTCTTTGCAAATATAGGAGAAAATCTTGCTAATCTCATACACAAAGATCCAAATATAACAATTCCAGACTGTAATGTTGATGTTAAAAATAAAATGTCAACATTTCAACTCACCAGAGGACGAAATAGTAACTATTATAAACGGCATGAAAGGAGGCTCTGCCCCAGGTTTTGATAGAATTACAATTAACATTTTAAAAAATATTAAAAACAAAATTTCTAAACCGTTAATGCATATAATCAACACAAGTTTCCAATGCGGAGTATTTCCATGTAATTACAAACAAACTACCATAACTCCAATATTTAAGTCTGGTAATCCTGAAGATGTTAATAATTACCGTCCCATTTCAGTAATCTCAAATATTGCAAAAATTTTTGAAAAACTTGTAAAAAAAGACTTAACCAGTTTATAAAATGTAATAGCATAATTCACGAAAATCAATTCGGCTTTATGGAAAGTAGAAGCACACAGGATGCAATTTCAAAATTAACTAGCCTTATTCACACTTCATTAGATAAATCACTAAAATGCCTTGGAATTTTTATAGATCTCAAAAAGCGTTTGATAGCATATCTCATGACAAACTTATAATTAAATTAAGCAACATTGGAATAAATAGTACAGCTCTGGAATGGATAAAAAGCTATCTTTTCAAACGTCCTGAAGTGGTAAAAATAAACGAGGTACTTAGTCATAAAAAAACAAGTAATTTTGGCATACCTCAAGGTACAGTACTGGGACCTCTACCTTTTATCATCTATGTAAATGACATTCATGCAAAAGCTAAACGGAAAAATAATATCTTATGCTGACGACACTGTCATAATAATTGAAGGTACTGACTGGAATTCTATTAACAACTAACTAACTAACTAACTAACTAACTAACCATCACGCCGTTTCCCCGCAGGGGTAGGCAGAGAGGATGGACCGCCAAACAACTCGATCTTGGCATACACTTCTTGCTTCATTCACATTCATACAACGCCTCATACATTCTCTTCTGTTATTCCTACTTCTGACATGGCCTGACTCGAGTATTTGATTCACTTGATCGTGCCATGTCTTCCTCGGGCGTCCCTGGCCTCTTTTTCCATTCACATTCGCGTCATATATTCTCCTTACACTCCTTTCTTCGTTCATTCGCTCTACACGCCCAAACCATCTAAGCGTCCCTTTCTTAATCTTTCTCACTACGCTTACATCAGCCTTGCATTCTTTACGAATCTCAACATTTTTCACTCGATCATACATGGTTTTACCACATTCGTCTCAGAGATCTCATTTCTACAGCATTCAGTCTACTTTCATCCTTCCTCTGCCAGTTCCATGCCTCACTGCCATACATCAAGGTTGGTATCAGCACTCCATTGTGGACTGCTAGCTTCGCTTCCATGGACAACTTTGTTTGCGCCAACCGCGTTCAGTCCTCCGTTAATGGAGTTTCCTGCATTCACCCTTCTTTCAATATCCCTATCAGTCTTTCCATCTCTCGTAAACGTATTTCCCAAATACACAAACTCATCTACCTGCTCCAAGTATTCATTCACAACTATATTGCACACTGTTTTCGTACTCTCTCTTTCAAACACCATGACTTTAGACATACTTACATTCATCATTAGCTCATTCTTCATACATACTTCGTTCATCCTAGATACGAGGGACTGTAGATCTTCCATACTGTTAGCAATCAGCACCGCATAATCAGCATACAACAGACAACATACTTTCAGACTACTCATTTCGCGCCCAGGCCCACCTCTTTCAATTCTTGCATACAATTATCCATGTATAGATTGAATAACCACGGTGACATTACGCAGCTTTGCTTAACACCTTTTGTGATGTCAAACCACCCCGTAAAATCACCGTTTGCCCTAACACATGCAACGCTTCCTTCGTACAGCGATGCGATTGCCTGTATAAGATTTGTATTCACACCATACTTAGACAACACCTTCCATAACTTTTTTCTGTCAACTCTGTAGTATGCTTTTTGTAGATCTACAAAAGCACAGAAAAGTTTCTGTTTTTTTGCCAGAAACTTCTCTGAGAGCATACGCAACGAGAAAATCTGATCCATGCACCCCTTCCACTCATAAATGCGCCTTGCACATCCCATATTTTATCCTTTGTTTTCATTTGTACCCTTCAATCAATATCCTACCATACAGCTTACCAACTGAACTTAGCAGGCTAATAGCCCTGTGATTTCCACATTCCATGCGTGACCCTTTACCTTTGTATAGAGGCATGATCACAGCCCTTCTCCAATCTAATGGGGTGTAACCCTCCTCTAGACACTGGTTAAAAAGTTTGCATAACCATGTGAGAATTATACGGCTATTTCCTTTAAAGTATTCAGCAGCAATATTATCGAAACCAACAGCCTTACCATTCTTCATACATCTAATTGATCTTTTAATTTCATCCATGCTAATTTTGGGAACATTCACTCCATCGTCATTCATACCTGACTCGCCACTGGAATCTCTATCACTCGGATTGCTTTCGAAGACCTCTTCAAAGTATTTCATCCATCTCTCTTTTATTTCTTTCTCATTCTATTAACAAGCTAGCAAATACTGATATTAATATATTAAAAAATTGGTTCGATAATAATCTACTCTCCCTTAACACTGGAAAAACAAAATTTATTCCTTTCTCTATCAATAAATTTAAATCAAAACCAGAAATAAAAATTATAATACACCAAAGTAACTGCAACAGAATCAATTGTAATCAAGCATGTTCAATACTTAGTCCAACTTCCGAAATTAAATACCTTGGTGTATATATAGACCAGCATTTTAAATGGAAAACACATATTTGTGAACTTGTTAAACGAATTAGAAAATGTATATATATATTTATAAGACTAAGAAATATTCTTAGACTAGAAAACCTAAAAAGAGTGTACTATGCAATTGTTCAGTCTATTTTACAATATGGAATTATTGGCTGGGGGGGAACATATGATAATATTTTAAGTCCACTTAAAATAATTCAAAGATTGATAATAAAGGTAATTTTAAAAAAACCATCATCATTTTCCACTGAAAAGCTTTTTACAATATTCAATGTACCTACAGTAGATAAAATTTATAAAAAATATGCAATTATTCAAATCTTTGAAGAAAAAACGTTAAATAAATTACAATTTAATATATCCGCAAGGTATCAACAAAACATTAAAATCCCGCCATTCAATACTAAGCATACGCAAAACACATACCTATATCTAGGAATAACTTTTTTTAACAATCTGCCAACTGATCTTAAAATTATAGAAAATATCCATGAATTTCAACATAGATTAAAAAATTACCTCAAACTACTGTAACAATTTAAAAAAAAAAAAAATTATTATTATTAGATTTTTTTTGTCTTTTATTATTATCTTCTCTTCTTTTCTTCTACTTTCTTTTCATTTTCTTTAATAATATTACTAGTGATAAATTACAAAATTTACACGACAAATTCATATTTTCCTGCTATTGTACAACAATACTTTAAGTTATGATTTGATTAATTAAGCGATAATCACTCACCAAACACAAGAACCTTGTTTTTTTATGGTGAGGAATAGCTATAATATATTTTTTGTTACACTATATGAATCATGTCTTATTTTTATATACTCTCTGTAAAAAAAATTATTATATTAAATAAAATAAAAAAAAAAAAAATTTAAAAACACTTATAAATAAACGTGGGTAAGTCATATTCATTCTTTCAACACTGTTGATATTTTGGATAATAATACTTGGCTAATAGCGTTATAAATGCCAGGAAATAACGTAAAACCATAGTTATTATTACCCCAAGTAAACACTATGTCGTAATAAATTACGTATTTATCTTGATATATAAAAATGACTATTTGTCTATCCTCGATTTTTTAGAAAACCACATGACCGGTTTCCATGAAAATATCACATTTTGTTCTTATTAGTGCCGGAAAGGTTAAGAGAGTAGTTTGAATAAAATCATATATGTAAAACTGATGCTATAACTTTTTAAAATTACTATTAAAATCATTGCACCCGCCATGCTGTATTGAGGTTAGCCCATAGATATACCACTCGGGCTAGCCACTGGTTACATATTCAAAAGAAGGTTTATTTTGGTAGAATATTTTAAAATGGAAAACATAAGTAGGTACCTAATTAAGAACTTTATTATTTTATATTGAGAAAAAATAATTAATTAATTAAGGTTTCTTTGTTTCATTGTTTAGATATTGTAATAGTTGTCACGAGCCATTACTTTTTCTGTCAAATGAATTAAGGCACCCAAACGACAAGAATTCACAACTTCATTACTTTATAAAAAGAAAAATAAATCACGAGCAAGGCCGGGTACACATCAGCTATTAAGTAATAAATTATATTTCCATTTGTTCGTATTCCTATAATTTTATTCTTATATATCATATTTTTGTCTGAAATTCAACTGCATTCAAATTCCTTTCATCCCTTTCTTTTTAAATTATTATTATTATTTTTTAATTACTAAAATCTATTTGTCACCACTCTTGTATGATGCTATCTGAGAACAAGCGTTTCACTCCCAGTAATATTGGAAATACGTCAGCACCAATAACAGATATATATGTAATTTAATAATGAAAAAATAAATATATACGAGCATATAGATTAAAATTAATCCAGCATTGTACGAGTATATAAAAATGATGAAGACCTGTAATAATTCATAGTTTTTTTTTAAATTTTTTATATGAATACCGCACAAGAGTCCCAAACTGCTCCCAACCGTCTGGAGACAGTGAGAATATGGCATTCCCAATTGGGAAATGTTGTGAGGCTGAAGGTATTAGGGAGGGGAAGGAGAAGGGGGAGAGGGAGGTGGGGAATAGGGGAAATACCTGGCTATTCAGATCTGGTCACCAAACACGGCTCAAAGCCATTTCAAGCAACGTTTCAATTCTGAATGGTGGTCTTTCACCAGGGCGATACTGAGAGTATCTTCCACTCTGGATAGTTCCATAGTTGTTAAATAATATACGTAAGAAAATTATATGTTCAACTTAAGCAACTAGATATTGATAATCGAATTGTGCTACGCTCATAAATCATATTTCCAAAACATATACAGTAATCATTTCGACGATTTCGACTGATTCTAAATAGTTTGGACCAACTGAATGCATGAGAAGATTTCCATCCTCAGTGAGGCGGACTACTTAATGTTCCTCACGTACGGAACGTCATTTCATATTCTTTTGCCGGCTTTCTTCTTTGGGTGTTAGGTGTCGAATTGATTCAGTCCCGCCTACGGATATTCCACATCTCCTCACCGTAATTTGCTCGAACAGTAAATGGTTTCATGCAGAAAAGTGAACAGAAAGCGTAAATCTCGTAAAGCTCCTCTCTGGGAAGAAGTATCTCTTTCATTGATAATAATGATTTTGTACAAATTATCGGTAGACTAAACATTTATTTACACATAAAACCTATTTCAGATGTGCTAAATTACATTAATTTCTACGCGGAGCCTCAAATTTGTTATATGAAACATAGAAACTAAGTTGCATCATATCTCCTTCTTCACTACCATAGAATATTAGATATTTTATACCTTAACTTGAAGGAAAGGGGAAGGATCTATTGTTAGATCTTAGAATCGAACGACTCAAATAAATCAATGCTTTTTAGTGGTTATTTGATCTTCTAAATTTAGTCTAAATTTGAAACTAACATTGTATTTATGTATAAATGATATATATATTTTATATGTTATTAAATATCTTTAGATTGGAATTGACGATAAACTCCGCTGGGATTCACACATTAATGGAACCTCAAAAAGGTAATGAAACTCTAAAAATATACTTCTTTAAAAAAATACGAAATATCTTATCAAATGATTTTAAAGGAGTATATTATGTAATAATTGAAGAAGACAATATTAATCAATCCTAAATGAAATACGAAACCGAAAAAAACCCGATACAATAAAAGGGTATCAGTCGCATCAGGGAATCGAACCCCGGACCTCTTTCTTACCGGGGCAACCTCTCTACTGACTGAGATAGTGAGATCAGTTCACTTTACACCATATTCACTGATATCATACCTCAACTTCAAGACATGTCAATATTATCTTCTATTTAAATATTGGTTAATATTGTATTCAATGATGAAATATTATAATGAGGTTTATAACCTTTAATAAGTTAAATTGCGTATATTATGCTTTTCGCCACTGGAATATGGAATATTAGGAAATCACATGAAATAAAACAACTGAATATTACTCTATAATATAGAAATACATCTTAAATACCATTTTAAAGGTCCCTATAAGGACGTCAAGAACGGAAATTTTTCAACAGTTCGACGTTCCAAGAATACAAAAAAAATATTCTGGTTCATCATCTTAAAAAAGACAAAAATACCTCACATAATCATAACACCAGAGCAAATAAAATAGAGAAGCTAAATGTATCTAAGTGTAATGCTATTTTTGGACAAAGAAACTCTGCACTTTTAGCTGTAAAGTCATACAATAAACTCACGCCTGGCATCAAACAAATTAAATAAATTATTAGTTTCATTAAGTCCAGCAAAACCTGTCTTCAGGAATTATCAGAAAAGAACTGACTACTATTTTAAAAACACCGTCATAGAAGTTTCTGAAAATACCCTACCCAAACCTTCAAGTTGAAATACGAAAGTCCCTGAAAACTCTATTTAAAACCTAGTTCGCCTCATTTTCTACAATATATACATTTTTTAATTGTCTGAAGTACACAGTAATTAATAAAAAATAAAATAAAAAGCCTGTTTCAGTTGATCCAAATTACCACATTTCTACGCGGAGCCTCAAATTTGTTATATGAAACGTATAAGTTGCATAATATCTTCGTTTTCTTTACTATCATAGAATATTAGATATTTTATACCTTAATTTGAATGAGAGGGGAAGGATCTACTGTTCGATCCTGGAATCGAATGAATCAATCAAATCAACGCTTTTTGCTAGTTTGCTATATTTTATTTTCTTTTCGGTTTTGTCGATTTCCGTTTAGAGCTAGGAGGGTGGAGAGGGTGGAAAGGGTAACAGAACGACGTGCAAATTTACACCCTTTTGTGAGGGACGTGTGTCAGCCGCGATTTGTGATTGTTCCCTCTGGAGCGTGCTCCGCATCCTGAAAAGGGTTTCCCTGGAACCAGAAGCAGGGCCCCACGGGGAGGAACTGGATATCTAGATCTAGTTCTAGGACCTGTGGGTGGTTGATGATTGACTGAAGGGGGTGATACGAACATGCATTTTTAATTCTTATTTTTATTTTTTATTAAAAAAATTTTTACACATACATTTACACAAACAAGGTACAAAGGTCAAGGTACATCTGAATACATATACATAAACTTACGTGTAATGTGTATAAAACAAAAAATCCCACGTAGGCAAAGCCAGTGCATGGGTATACCTGGTATCAGTTAGTGGCAGTATATTTGTATTAATCCATGGATGTTGAAGGTAAGTTAAATAAAAATTACAAATTAAATAAGACAAATAAAATGAAAAAAAAAGAAAAGAAAAGAAAATAGGGAAAATATACAATTATAGCAGGAAAAGGTTGATATCTTTGGTTTTAATCCAGTTTTTTATAACAGTTTTGTATGTGTTTAATGACGATATGTTTTGACACCTACATTCTGTAGATAGTCAATTATAATTTTAGGAGCAATAAAAAAGAATGTCTCTGCGCAAGCCTAGTTTTACACAAGGTTACTTCAAGTATGTTATTTATTCCGTTACTAAAGCGAATTTCATTTTTTTGGAATAGTTTTTTCTTGAAAATATATATTTTAGGCACTGTAGACAATAAACTTTTCTTATATCTAACAGTTCAGCCTCGTGGAATAATCGTATGGAGTGGAAGGTATTTTATTTACACACATTAAAACATACAGTTGTGTAATACACATTTTGATACACTTTTCATAAATTAATTTATTACTTTGTTGCAACTAATCAGTGAAGTCGTTGCTAACAATGTTATTTTTTTTTTAAATATGAACAAAAGTAAATGATAAATTGGAGAGAAAAAAAATAACAACACCTTGATAGTGAAATTGAAAAAAAGAAATTAATAAAATAAGTGGTTTATTAACGCAGATTAAGAATATCAAGCTGTTTTCTAAATTTATGACGAATGACGAATCTGTTTATTTCCCAAAATATGTATATTTTTTTGAATTCCTACCACTTCTGTGAAAATATCTTCATCGGGACTTAATAATAATATTTAGTAAAATTATATAAAAAGAAACAATTTTAAGCAGGTGTGTTATATAACAAACATCATTAATTTTTTATGCTAATTTTCATATAACTGATTTACTATTAACATATTACACTTTAATGCAATTCGTCAGATTGGGAAAGCGTCTTCGCGATTTTTTTCTGAATCATTTTCAGATCATCACATTTTGTAAGAATTGAAACTTTCTTGTCACACAAACCGATAGTGCCAGATGAAAATGACTAAAAACTTACCCCAAGTCCGACTAAACAATGGCCAATACTACAATTGAGCCAAAGAAACATTTTTTTCTATCAACCATGACTTTTCGAGTAATTATCTTTTTTCATGCCATCATATCGTAGAGCCAGAATGAATGAATTTTATACCTAGCCCAATAATCCTTCAAAGGCACAGTAAATTAAAAAATGATAGTGGAGCAACAATTTTATGACAAATATGACTTTTCGAGAATCTTTTTTAGAATCGTCTTCGGGTCATCAAATTTAGTAATAACTTAACGAGCGATTCGAAATTTACAATTTAACAATTTTAAATCATGGATCCGAAATTGCAGGCCGTGTAACCTTGCTCTATCTTATGAGTGGACTGAAGATTTGGAGTGATATTCTGAAAAAAATCTCTCATTAATCAAGTTTGTTACTTGGACTAGTGATCTCTCATAACTGCGTTGGTTATAATAAAATTTGAATTATTTATTCTTTTACAACATCAAAATTACACAAATTTTTTTAATAGAATTTTAACGTTAGTCCCAACAAACTAAGTGTTTTATTTTGATCAAGGGAACACGAACTTAGTACGATTTACGAGTATATGTTTCAAATATATTTTTTAACGTTAGAATCTAACCCAACTATTGAATATCTTGTTGCGGTGTGTATACAATATTAAACAAGGTCATCACGATAGGAAGGGCATATTCCAATGGACCAATAACACAATACGGCCTCTGTCTCCACGAGGTGTTACACACGCAATAAAAACTGTACCGGGCCATTCATTCTCGGCCGCGATTGTCGCCCGAATAATAATGCCACCATGATAAGTGACGTGATAAAGGGTCGTATGTGCCGTGTCAACAATGAGACTTTCATTGTATCTCCCCAGCTTTCAATGTCACTATCTCCCCGAAATAGGAGCACACGCGACACTCGCCAAAAGAATAACGTCAAAAACATTGACAAAATTGTTTGCAATGTTTCAAAATGTTACTTTTTGTTTGGGTGTCTTCAGATTCTTTGTTAAAATGTGGGGTGTATTTGTATTGTTTTTTTGTATCCTTGTCGCATTTTGTGGCGCTTATCAGCACAAATAAACGCAAGGAAGTTGTTTTTGTTCCTTCATCCTTATCACACCTCCTGCCCTCGTTATACAAACGTGTCCTTTGTGAGGATTCTTTTTTATCTCGCCATGTTTAAACTTTAGGAGACAATCGATTGTCCCTCCCTTGCTTCGTGGGGTTTTGTTGCTCGTTATTTGTATTTACTAAGCATTTTTGGGTTTATTTAATGTAATGGGTTGCTAAATATGTCTCTTTATTGTTTTAATAATATGGTCAATTTTTCTACAGCTTCTCTTAGTGACTAAAATCACCCCAAGGACTCTTATTGTTGAAGTGAATTTTTTACTCTTGTCTTCTTAGAAAGTAGGAAACGGTGGTTACAGTCACCATTTGAGTTTGCTTATATCGGCCTCGAGAAATTCTTTAATTATCATCGGTCCCTAATGACGGAACAATGTTTTTACAACAGACGATCAACCGTGGGGGTATTGATTATAGTTGTTGCGTTTTGATTCACCTTTACATAAATGTTTTACCTCTTTTGATCTATTCTTTCAAAGTTAATAATGTTTATCGAATTCTAAATCAGACATAATATATTGTGTTTTAATTACACTTAGTCATCTGCACAAACAGCACAACTGTTTAGTTACTTTTACTGTGAAACCGAGATGGAATTTATTTGTTTTACAGAGATGGAATTTATAAATGAACACCTTTAAAAAATAGGCGCTTTCTCCTGGATTTGTATGAAATTTTATGATAGTTTCTTGCAAAACAAACTTTTTAAGACAATTGATAAATAAATGGTTGTTTACAGGTGAAATATAATAAAAACAGTAATTATTGAATGAAACACTAGTATATATTGATTAACTTGGCGGGTTTGCGATAAGCCGACGTAGCTCAACGGTAGAGCATCTAACCGGACATTAGAAGGGTGCGGGTTCGAGTCCTGCCGGCGACATTTATCTTTGCTCGGTAAGGTTTTTTTCAATTTGGATGAGTGTTTTAGATTAATAATTATTGTTTATAAAAATAATAATTATTGTTTATAAAAATAATTGTTACAGTTAATAAAGTTAATAAAAACAAGTTTATTGTTTAATTTATCATTATCATGTAATTCCACCGTGAATTATCAGTATTGAAAAGAGAAATATTAAATTTATTAAGAAAAGTTGAAATACAGGACTGGTGTTTTGTAAGCTAACGAAGATATTAATGGCCTAAAAACTTGGTAGCTTCAATTTTGGACACGGGAGGGTTAATATAACAGGTTTCACCTAGTGAAGTAGGCAAGGTAAACTATATAATAATATAATTATGTAACACGTTGTACTTATAATTTCTTCAAAAGATTGGTATTCACTTTGTGGCGTCATTACTAATAAATGAATTAAAAATTACTTCGTATTCACTACTTTACTAATATATACATATCAACATGTTTCGAAAGCGATGCTTTCATCATCAGGAATATATAGAATACAAAATCATCGTTTTCGAAACATGTTGATATGTACTCGTATATATTAATAAAGTGGTGAATACAAAGTAATTTATTGTACTTGTATTTAAACATGCCGTATTGCATGGAACTGTATTACGTCGTTTCAATAAACGTCCATTTGTTGACACTGAAACGGAAATAAAACCTACCTACTAATGTTAGTTATGCTAATTTATGACATTCGGCTTTGAACATAGGCCTCCTTCAAAATATTGCCGATGCGGATTGGCTTTCATCCACCCGGAATCTGCAGCCCTCTTCAGATAATGAGCTCTTCTCACCTACGGTGGCTTCTGCTCCTCTTTCTCAGCCATGATCTACTAATTAGTTACTTATTTTTTATTCAACATCCAAATAAAACATGCAGACTGCCCACCTAAAGCGTTCCAATTTAATGTGACGAAATCGTTTTCACACTACATTGCAGGCTGTAGGGCGTAGGATGTAGGGTGTAGGATGCACCCCTGATGGAGTCGTCCTTCAACAAATGTAACGCAAATAAAAACAGCCCTTAATCCAATCTAACCATCATAAAGGAGAGTCACCCCAGTGAAGGGAGGGTTGGGAGGCAAATTTGTAGAAGAGTCGCTCCACCAGTGCATTTATAGTGGGCACGGTATTCGACATGACTGAAGGAGTGATTTACAAAACTGTGGCGCGGATTTTGAAATGTTCAAAAAAAAAAAAATTACCGACCTAGTTAATTCGAACTTTTACGGTTGAAATGTTCAAAAATTAGCAGCCTTCTTTAAAACAGCCAAAAAATCATAGTGAAAAACTTGAATTGTTGCAAAGGTTTAAAATTTGTTAATCCATTTAAAACCAGAAATGTTCACAGTGAATAACGAATTAATAAGGGTGGTTTCTAAATGATTTGCGTGAAAAAAATTTCGTCACTGAGAAGAACTTTGTAACCATTCTAGACAATATTAAGTGCATATTGATATTGTGGAACTCACGTGCCTTGTTGTGATTTTACTATTCTTTCATTTCTTATCTCTTATAAGTTATTACGTTATCAGTTACACTTTGTATGTTGCTGTTAGTATTTAAAGTATAGTTTTTTAAATGCCCCAGTTTTAAACTGCGTAACACAAAATAGCAATTCCATTGCTCAGGAGTCTTTTAGAATGGAATTTTTCTATGCAATGAGTAACAGTAATTGTAAGATAATTAAGACAGATACAAATATTATTTTTGATCCATTTCGTGCACAAGTGGTACAAGCGGGAAACTGGTAATTCTAAATCATATTTGGAGTCGATTCTGTAGTATAAATTGTTCGTTTTCAAGCAATTCGAGCCTGAAGTTGTATTTTTTTTTTAAATAATATTTTATTAGATAACAGTCTTTTAAAATGATTCGAAGCATAGACTACACTCCAAGAGTTTCTTAATCCTTAAAAAAATACAAAAATAAAATAAAAACAATTAAAAAATTCAAAAATGCGTGTAATTGATTCTTCCTTTCTTTAAAAATGTTTTACTGTCTAATGACGAATATTTCAAAAGTACGTGAATTATTACTTTTTTTTTAAATCTTCTTAGTAATGGTCCAGTTCAGTTATCTGTTGAGAACCGCAACGCGGAGGGTGTCCATAACTTGAACGCAACATTATAACGGGGGGTATATTTATTCATGATTGTACTTTATCAAGTGTTTATTGTTTGCACCCCATTGTGTAGCTTTTATATTATGTCACTCTTATTGGGGGGGCGTTTTAGCCGGCAGGGGGCGACGCGGTCTAATAATTGAATTATAAAACGGTAGAAAGCCGATTATGCGACTTCGCGGATCAAGCTCCGATTATCCGTTGATATTGAGATTTTGGGATTTGATCTTGATATTCTTTTTTTGCTACCCTCTTTTATCGGAACCTGTTTATCACCACCTTTAAGATTGTAGCTCGGAACCGAGCTTATTGAGTATTTATCGTTGCCTTTCTTCGTTATTTTTAAATCGCCCCTTCGTGTCGGAGCGGTATGCTCCTTCAATCTCTCTACTCAGTTCAAAATCTGATGTGGATAATGAATAATTTAAGTATATCAGTTTTGTCACATACATGTATATACTACTTGAAGGACTCGGCATTGCTCGGGGTTATGAATGGTTTGGAGGAAAATTTTGAGGTTGTGATGTGCTACCTCTACCTCTACCTCTGCCCCTACCCCTACCGCTTCCTTTAACCCCACCCTACCCTACTCCTACCCCTGCTTTGTAGTTTTCCTCTTATTTAAAAAGTTAAATGTGCACAACTTCATCAATAAGTACCAACATTCTGCTTTAAGTGTGAGAAACGGGAAAGGGGATAGTTTTCCGTAATATCATGTAGACAGTGACCTTCCTCTTGTTTTGAAGGTCAAGTGTAGACAATTTCATCAAGCTCAGGATAAAAATGTAGATTTGAATACCAAACAAACACACCGCCCACCCGGAACATTCTTCTTTATATAATAAATAATATGTATTTATATGTGAATATGGTACAACTGCTTGCAAGTGCAAGCCCCAGTGGGACTATGGCATCCCCAATTGGGGTATGTTGTAAGGATGAGGAGAGCGGGAAAGGGTTAGAGATGAGGGAGTGGAAGGCTGGGAATTTCCTGGCTGTTAAGATCTGGTCACCAGATATGGCAAAAGCCACATCGGGCAACGTATCGATTATGAATAGTGATCTATCACCAGGGCGATACTGAGAGTATTTACCACTCCGGAGAGTACCGAAAAGATACTCTATATTATTTTTGTAGCACATATTAAGTAAAAAAGTAAACATAAAGGAAGACAAACATTCCTGAGTTACGAATAAACTGACTGATTTGAAAATCTCCTTCTACCATCAAATTAATCGGAAGATGTTGCTTGTGTCGTGATGGAGGACTTAGCCAGCCGAGGAATTTAACTCACGACGCCTGGGTGAGACCTAGACGCAATGCCAACTCAGCCACTGACTGTAAATATAAAAATCTATGTACATTTACGCACTCTTGGATTCAAATCCATAACCACTGGATTCATAGTCGCGATTCTTAACCACTAGATCATGGAGGTCGTCGGCATGAATCATTTGTCATAAATAGCATTAAGATTAATTAATTAAGGTACAAGATATATATGCTATAGTATAATAAGCATTACTTTCGATTTTAATTCAGATAATCATGTCTCTCAGTACCGCCCGTGCCTTGGTAAAAGACCAACATTCAAAATGGAAAAATTGTTTTAAGTTCTTTACCTATGTTGAGTAACCAGATCTGAATAACCAAATTTTCCCAATTATTCATTTATTTTACTCCTTTTTTCCCCCACTACTTTCAGCCTCAAAACCATTGGCGGTTCAACCCATCTCATTAGAAGTTCAATCAGAGATTCAAAAAGCAAGAAAAGAACTCCATCATACACTATATATTATTTTAAATGAATTAATTGTGAAACAACACAAATTAATTAAATAAAATTTACTTCGCGCGCCGGGATTTGAACCCGCGGTCTTCGAATTCACAGTCGAGAGCCTCACCCTTCTAACATGGAGGCCGTCGGGGCAACTATTTATTAGGACAGAAAGTTCCATAGACGCTTAATTCATAACGCATATACGAAAATAATTTCGGACTCGTTCTCGGGCAGTGTTACCTATACGGACAGGTGACTTTTTGTTACCGAATTTTTTTGTGCGGTAAAATTATGATACATGATTGTTTTATTTTATTATCTTTTTTATAAGAGTTCACTTTGAAATCTGTCACAGGCGCCCTAATTTTTAATTAAATTTTCCCGGTGTAAAAATAGCATAAAATAACCGCAATAATTTTAAGGTTACATTTATAAAAATTACATAATTTTAGTGCTGTCGTTTCGAGTTTAAATCAAGTTTATAATAAAAATCCAAATATTTCAAATATTTTGAGTTGAAATCCGCTTCGTTCTTCCGAATTAACGTATCGGACATCGGTCACATCTGGCGGTCGGTCGAACCCTTACCACATGAAGGCCCTTACCACATGTTATAGTGAAGTGCCAAAAGTAAAAGAAATGGCTATTCGGGCTACGCTGGTTGTAAAAAATATTGTATACAACCGGAAAGTGGGATGCTCTGCGACCTGCTGTGGATCGACCTGCTGTGGTCCGACCCCAACAAGGACACCGCCAGCTGGGGCGAAAACGAGCCATTACCTTCGTCATTGAGATAGTGGCCAAGTTCCTCAACAAGCACGACTTTGACCTGATCTACCGGGAGCATCAGGTGGTAGAGGACGGGTAAGAGTTCTTTGCCAAGAAGCAACTGGTCACCCATTTCTCGGCGCCTAACTACTGCGGGGAATACGATAACGCAGGAGCAATGATGTCAGTAGATGACACGCTGAAGTGCTCCTTCCGGATCCTGAAGCCGGCCTACAAGCGCCACCTGGCGTACGTGCAGACTAACACCAATCCGTCCCGTCACGCCGCCCAGGGGCGTCACCAAGGCAAAGAAGATTTTGAGCACCCTATGGATCAATTCCCCCGGCCACCATCCTCCCCCGCCGCTCCACCCTTTTAAGAGTATTCTGTGTTATTTATCCTAAAAAATATGGATAATATTTCTTTGTCTTAGCTTAAATACATTCTCGAATAAAATGGAAATAATCAGTATATAATTTGTATTAGCGTCTTGCAATATATCGTAAGGAATAAATACAGTTAGCTTATTTTTTTTTCAATTTAACATTAAATTTAGTTTTGATAATTTAATTGCATCTCTTTATATGGTCTATAAATAATGTGTAATGATAGCCTGTCCAAAAAGAGAAAATAAATGTAAAAAATAAAATAAAATTCGTAGAATAGATGTAATATAAGAATAATATAAGAATAGGAAGTAATATTTGTACAGCGCCCTTGAGGTGATTTTTCACAAAAGCGGCGCTATAGAAATGGTCCGATTATTATTAGATAGGTACATTTCGATTATTATTACCTAAAATAGAACAAAGAGTTTCCCTGGAAGTTATGCGCAGTAGTTTCCTCCTCCAACCTCACTTCCAACCGCCCATCTCCACAGTATGAGAGCAGATTGAATTTATGTAGATATACCTAGCTTCAGTGCTTACAGAGAGTAAAGCGATTTCCCAACGTTTTGATGCTTTGAGCTTCATTGTGCCAGGAAGAAAGGGAAGTAATTCAGTCTGATCGGAGTACAGCAGAAGCTCATTGAAATCTACCGAGAAAATTATTTTAGTTTCAAACCAAGAGAGAGCAGTAGGTATTATTTAAAAAAAACCGTTGCTTGTTTTCTTTATAAAGGTTATTAGTTTTAAAATTAGAAATAACAAAAACTTTTGAATTTTAATAGCATTTAAAAGATTTTTTTTAATTAATCGTGGCGCACCAAAATAATCCAATCCCAGATCCACGGAAATAACGAATTTTGACTCTGGCGTGCATTTCAGCACGATTCAAATCCGTATTTATGTTATATTATTTTCGGGGCTATCGTCACCACTTGAGTTATGAAGAGTCAGCCGCGTTTTTCGGGATTTCGTCACTAGAAGGACGTAGAAATTCCGTAGACGTTCTGTTTTTACAAAAAAATAGCCACCTCTGTGATATATTGCCCTGAATTACTTAAACGAATTCAATTAAGAGTGCCTAACGGACAAACCAGACAGAACCACAGACTAAACCTACCACAATGCAACAGTCAAAATAAAACACCTTTATTCACCGCACTTCACACATTTTTGATATTTCATACAGCGAGTTCGACATATTCAACTCAGCCCCATATAATTTCAAGCTTAAAATCAATAAATTACATTCACACAATACATATTACTCTACACAGCCTGGATCCTTTCCCTTCCCCTCCCTCCCATCATCCTAACCTCATAGGCTAACAACTTGTAACTTGTAACTTTTCTTTTTTAATTGAATAATTTAAATACTTAAGTGAAAACCTATTATCAGCTCATTTTTTAAATATATTTACAATAGGTAATAATTATTATAAACTGTTGGTTTTCCAAATAAATAAAAAAAAAAAGCAAAATATTCCATAGGTTATTTTAGCTCCCTGAGTGCGATCCGGCATTCGCACCCATGGAACGACGCGTTGTGTTCCTATTGGTGGATTTTTTTTCCATGGAGTAGTGGCACCCTGTTCAAATGTGAGTCAAGTTCCCCGTAGATTTTCTTTGGAAGTTGATTGCACAAAAGATCGTTAGAGATATCTGTTACTGGCTATAAATGAAAACAACTGATGTTACCTGCTTTAACATGACCAAAATACGTTTTCAGTGTGATCTTTGTAATCAACAGTACGCAAAAACCACTGCCCCTCTTTCGAAAGGGAAATCGATGAAATAATAAAAAATTATTGTAAAGACAGAATCTGTTATAAAAACACTAGACATACTTTTTCCCAAAACGATATAAAATTTTATTGATTTTGAGTAAATAAATACTCGTAAACACATTTAAAAACATTTTTGGGAAGCCGATATTAAATTAAAACAGTATCTTAAACATTTTACTCGTTTTAATCTGAAACAGTACCATAAATATAATATGACATATTATTTTCGCACTCCTTATGCAGGTGGTGAAAAGGTTAAAATTCCCGCTCTACACCGGTCGCATGTTTCGATTTATGCAAAAAAACCTCACCAAAACGCGTGTTTTATTTTATTTTGTAAAGCTTAGGTATAATTATTAAAATGTATTTTTTTTTAATATTCTAAAAAACTTAATTTGGTACAATGCGTAATACAAAAATATCGGAAAAAAGAGTTGGTAAGTAGGAGATTTTGCACTTTTTTTTCTAGGCTTATAAAAAAATAATTACCAAAAAAACGCTCGGTTAAAGTGTGTTCTACTTTCATTATTAAATTAAATAGTCTATGATATTTTTATTCCATAAAATTATTAAACAAAAAACACGTGATTTAGCATTACTTTGCATAGCATCGCCTTAAAATGATGTTGCTTGCGAGTTCCCGATTGAATAGAACGAACTGGAAGCAAATAGAAAGATATTATCTTAAAGTAACAGTCTTTACGATTCTATAGAGGCCACGTGAAGATGCGCTCGTCTGAGGAATTTATGAGGGATTCTATAGAATTGGAGGGATGTTGGATTAGAGGGACTTTCAGGAGAAAAGTGCATGAATATCGATTATATTGAATACAGAGAGATGTAGATTTAGGAAAATGGTTGACATTTTCTGTAAATCAGTGCACGTATATTTAAAATTAGATGTTTGTTATTATGCCAGAGTGGAAGATACTTTCAGTATCGCCCTGGTGAAAGACCACCATTCAGAATTGAAAAGTTACTTGAAATGGCTTTTAGCCGTGTTTGATGACCAGATCTGAATAGCCAGGTATTTCCCCACCTTCCTCTTCCCTTTCTTCTTCTCCTCCCCACTACCATCAACCTCACAACATTCCCCAATTGAGGATGCCATAGTCTCACTGGCTCTAGACGGTTGGGAGCAGTTGGGACTCTTGTGCGGTATTCATATAAAAAAGCAAGTAAATAAATATTATAATTGTTAGAACTCTTAACCAGATCTTGGATGACTTGTCTCTTCTACCTTATGTTTATTTTGTATCTTGTCTGTGCGAGTCAACCAACGCCATTGTCGTGGCTGCATCCGCGTGGCTCAGCTCTCCACTCAATAAGCGATGGATGCAGATGATGCGACTGCCACCCTGAAGATGATCTACTCAATTACATTTATTTAATTTATTCTATTTTACTATTATCTATTAAGTTTTTCATTTTATTTCATTTATTTTGATGTAATTATCTTTTCGTAATTACTTTTTATTTTATTTAATACGTTTCTTTTCTTTTTTTTAATATTATTATTTAACCTTTTTCATTTTTATTATTTTATTATTTATTTCTTTTATTGTATTCATTTCTCTATTTATATTGTATGTGTTTCATGTGATATGGCAGAATGGGTTTGCACTACCCACCCAGTCCTGCTGGATTAAAAACTTAAATAAATAAAAATAAATAAAATTTGCTTAATTCATACATCATCCTATTATTAAAATTTACTTCTTTTTCTTAATAGCCTTCTAATTTCGTGTTACATTTGTTGTAAACTGATTGATAAATAGATAATTGTATTATTCTTTACATCTGTGCGGAGCCGTCTAGAATATAATTCACCAGTGTGGTCTCAAAATTAGAGTAGTCACTCGCTGTCTTTGGAAAGAGGGCGATATCATTTTTTAGGATATATTTATTATGAACTGGGAATACATATAGAGTTCATAAATTATTCATTTTTAATGAATAAAACAAGACTTAAAAGTTTCTCCCAGAGAAGAGTGATTTGACGTAACCTTTAATGTAAAATCATTATCGCCATTATTGAGTGTTCGACCTCACTATTCTATCCACTATATCCAAAACACTAGTATCCAAAATTAATAGAGTGATGATTAATGATATTAAAAAAATTAAAATTTTCAGCTTTAAAATTTAATAATAACTATTCCTGTTTAATTTAAAAAACGGTTCATTTATAAAAAAAGTTCTTCAAGATAATTATTACAGCTGTTTCGCATTCCGAAGGCATTATCAAACTGTGGAGAAGCCACTTAACATACGATCTATCTATATTATTTCTATGTGGGTACTTATGATGAAACTCAGAATGTTTTCATTTTACTATAATTTTTATTAAATTAAAATGGAGTTCCACAAATTAAACTTGAGCATAATAAATGAAAACAATATTTTATTGCCTAGTAGATTTTGAATTTGTAGGATGATTTACTTGCACAATAATGGAAAATATAGGTAGCGGAGGATTGAACTCGCGACCACTGGGTGGGTAGGGGACCTGACGCTTAGGACCGTTCGAAGAGCTAACCTCTCACTTTTCTGCTGCATTCATATTCTATTTTCTTCCTTACTCCGGGAGTTCCATCCTTCACAACAGTATACGTATCAAACTTGGTAATTTTGTCACCTGTTAAAAAAACTTTCAAGTACGAGCCATACACCTGTTAAAGTCTGATCGATTCTCTTTATATATGTGTTTGTCTATTTCTTCAGTTATAGTACGTATATGTTTCGTTAGCTGAATTAACTGTTTCCCTTGTTAAGTGCCAATCACATTGACTCTTACTCGGTCCATCTGATCTTGTGTACAAAGCCGCTTCCTCGAATGCACCAATTCGGCCTCACAATGGCTGAAATCACCCCCATTCTTCTTTCCCCACCTCCCAAACCCACCCCGCCACTCGACTAACTACCCCCAACCGAGGGGTTTTATTACCCACCGATCTGTTTTCAATAGACACATGCGCTTAACGTGCGGAAGGAATTGCGATTGCTTTTTAAGAATATTTCCAGGTGAACTGGGGGAGGTTTCGACGCGAAGCTAGCTGCGTTCCAGTCTTATTAAAGCTTGTCAAAATCATAGACAATGAAATATTTACTTCGTAAAACATTACTTTCTTATCTTAAAATGTTGCTTGAAAATATTAGTGAAGAAGTCGAGGACGAGGAAGGTTTAAAAATAAATAAATTGTTAATTCATAAATATTTAATATAATGATCTACCAGTTTAGGAAGTACCCTTTCTTCATCAGGACTATTCTTAAGAAAAAACTTTAAATACATTTTACAACAAACTAATTTTAGGTTTATATTATAAGTTCACTTGGAAAAAATGTATATATGTTTATATACATACATTATATAGATATATTGTATTACTAAAAATTTCCTTTTATTTGATTTTATTTTTTAAATTAGTGTATAGACACCAGAACATCAAGTTCATGGTAGTACTGTTGAAATTATTAAATGTGTAACAATAAATATTATTACTTCCTCCCTAAACACGTGTATTTCACAATTAGGGAGGTAATAAATTTAAAAAAAGGAAACTAAAAGGATTATTTGTTAATTAAAAAAAATAAAAAAAATAGTACTTAAATTCACTTCTGTTATAACCATGTAAACGATGTTCTTAATTATGTCTAATAAATATTTGAAAAAAACTGAGTTTTAGTAAACTGAGTTTTAATATACTAAACTCAGTTTAAATATAGTCCCGATGATGGAAGGATACTTCCGAAACCGGTAGATCATTATATTTAATTGAAGTGCTTTAAAACAAATTTACGTGTTTATATCCTAAGCAAGGGAAATCAAAGAGAGGATATCATAATTTGTTATTTTGTTATAAAAAAAGAAAGTAAGAAAACATTATTATTATTACTATATTATTAATATTATATACAATTAAATTATTTTAACACATTACCTCTTTCTTTTATTTTCTCCACCCCCTATACTATGCTCATGTCTTAAGAAAATTGTTAAACAATACAATTTTGATCATTGAAGAAGATAATATTAACACATCCCAAATGAACCACGAAACCGAAAAAACAACAGAAATTAAAAAGATTTCAGTCCCACAATATTTCTTTCCAGACTTGTAAAATAAGTCAATAGATGTCTCATATAAATAAAAATCGGGTAGGTATATTCCGAGACTCTATTCCGATTGCAATTGAGTTCGGGATGAAACTTTGCAATCATCATAAGGATAGCAGCCAATAATATGGGATTTATAAAAATGGAGGATAATATTACCAAGTCTTGAACTTGAAGTATGATATCGGTGTAATGGCGTAAATTGAACTGGTCTCATTAGCTAAGTTGGTTAAGCGGTTACCCCGGATAGGTAGAGGTCCTGGGTTCGAGTCCCAGATGCGACTGAAATCTTTTTAATTTCTGTTGTTTTTTCGGTTTCGTGGTTCATTTGGGATGTGTTAATATTATCTTCTTCAATGATTAAATATTACAATTAGGTTTACAAACTTCAATAGGTTATAAAAAATAAATTGAATATATTTTTGGTTGTGATGTGAGTACGGAATACGTAACTGTACGCAACATTCAAACTCTAAAATTTAAATTAAAATACTTTTATTTTCTGCGCTTAAGATGAATTTAAGCCATAATTCTTAAAATTGTTGGTGGTGTAATTGTCAGCATAGTTGTCTTGCGAGTAGTTGCTCGGGGTTCGATTCTCGGCCGTGGCAATGTTTTAATTTTTAAAATTTAAGCTTTCAAAAATTAAAACTTCCAGCTTCACAAATCTTATAATTATAATATCACATGATTTTTCACGGTTCTGTGGTAGTAAAATATAATAAATATAATATTATTTGTAGAAAAAAATTGAAAACCACAAATATGTTAATAACAAGAAACGTAAAAATAAAAATAAAATCTGAATATATATAGTGAAATATTTTTGCACCATAAAAAAATTGTTGTAGTCATTACTATAAAAATATAGATTATCATATATAAGTATATATATGAGCTGTTTAGAGCAATAAAAGCCTAAGCTCAAAATTGGAACAGAGCTATGGAGGATTTGAAAATAAAACAAAATTTTAAATTGTTCAGATTTTTTTTTCAAAGAAATAATAATAATGTTAAGTGAAAATGTAAATTAAAAGGTTTTAAATGAGCAGAATATAGAACTCCAGTAAAAAAATATAATGGCTTTAAAAATATATATTCAAATAGATCAGCAAACGCTGATTCTGAATATGAAACTTTTATTATACATAATTGTACGTAGAATTTATAAATAGTTATTTAAAAGTGAATAAAAATCATCTCATCGAAACGCTTAGTTATGTTGGTACAATTGAATTTGGAATATCTAACGTCACGTGCGCATTTTGTTTTTGGATTAGTTTGGAAAATTTTATTTTTCGATTTTGTTTTATATTTTAAATATGTATTTTTTTAGTTTTGGCTAAATATAAACTTAATTTTTGCTATCTTAAGTTCTGTAATTGTTGTTCAATATAAAAAAGAACCAATGAAATAAATTAGAATATTCAATAGCAAACCAATTATCAATACGGACATTATGATAATGTTGATACTCAATATTATTATTATTATTAGAGATAAAGTTTCTAAAAAGGTAAATAATTTTCTTACTTATGGTTAGGTTTCGGTTTACTAAGAATAGAATATAGAATTTTATACAGTAAAGCTCATCCTTCTTTTGAAATTTGATATTCTAACCTCCAAACTGATCAAAACCGACCAACCATAGATTTGACCCTAGAAAAAATTAAAATTATTTTAACTATGAAAACTAACTTTATTATTGATCAGGATGCATAAACGATTTGCATTTCCTTGTTAACTATGTTAACTTTTTATCAGAAATAAAAAGAAAAACACCTTTTAAAAGAAATTTCACATCATCTTCATTATCTTTGGGAAAATAATACTCGCGTGAAAATTCGCGTTTTCAAATTGGTTTCCTATATAGATTCTCCTATTATTATTTTTTACTTAGTTGAAAATGTACGTCAACCGCCGCCAAAAAACACATTATTCTAAAAAGCAACAACGGCCCAATTATTAGTAGGCCAATTATTTAATTATCTGTAGAGAGCAACAACAGCCCAATAGTCAATGGGCTGGTGTTGAACGATTAATTATATGATAACACTTAATTGAAAAAGCAATCTTTACACTGCGAAATAATTTTGATTTTAAATACGGGGTTGGGTGTTTGTTGCATTTATTGTTAAAGGTGAGCTGATTTCAAATATGTATATAAGTCAGTCTTGACAAAATTGTGGGTTGGGCTTTTGTTGCTCTAAACAACTCATATTATCCTTAATAGGGAGAAAAAGAAAAACAGCCTTAAATGTTAAATTAATAATGCTAGTTAATTATGGTACCTATTTAGCAGAGTACATGTTTATGGTAAAATTGTCAATGAAGCAAAGAGTGTGTGCAGAGACAGAGTTGTGTAACGGTATGGTGATTAGTTGCGTAAAAAATACGAAATTCTTGTTATTTATCCAAAATTTGTGAATTTTACGTCACTCGCGTGAAAATGGCAAAAATCACGTTATCGCAAAATGTAATTATCAGGTCTCTATGTATATGGATTGCGCAATGTACATGTACATATATGCGTATTTATTTAGGTTGAAAATAATTTTTCATACGTATTTGAAGTTGGCTAAATTTAAAAAAAAAAAGTATTTACCGTAAATAAAAACTACTTTTACAAAGTTACCTACTAGTTATTAAGTTAACAGGTTAACTTCTTCAATTTGTAAATTTAATTCTTCAACCCTTTTCAAATTTGAGAAAATTTGGTTTATTTCCAAATTCAGAGTACAATTTTTTTTTGGAATTCGCTTGTACCTGAAATTAGGGAAGAAAAAATCTTTTTGTGCTACACTCTCAGAGGCTCTCCAGTATAATTAATAGCTTAAGAAAATACATTTATATTAAATTGGTTTTCAAATACCAACAAAGCACCAAAAGATATTTAAAAAAAACACTAATCTTAGTTTTATAATCATTTATTAAAGCTTCGTTTCAAAGGGGAATTTACTTACATATCACCTCAGTGAAAGATTCGAAGCCTTTTTAAAACTAACTCTTGTTACAAGGGGGAAAAGGGGAGAAGGACTAGACAGTGTAAGAAAGGAGGAGACGATGGGGCCCCAAGTAGGCCGCCAGTGTTACAAGGGGGAAAAGATGGACTCGACAACATCCCGTTGGTCGACAGTGTTAAGAGCAATGGGGTGAGGCCCCTCGATGCAGCGACAGTGTTAAGATAGGAGGAAAAAGAGTGCTGGTGAAATGAAGGCAGTTAAACTCACCTCGAGGCCAGAAGCAGGGCTGATCTCAGGTTCCACCGTGGTTAGCTCAGCTGGTAGGGCATCTCATCTCCTATCTCAAAGTTGAAGGGCGGCCAAAGCCTTATGTCGGGGAAAGGTAACTAACTACTCGAATGATGAGATGTGTGCTTTCTAGTAGGGGTTTATTTACAGGACAACATTTACAAGTAATCATATACGGGGTTTCAAATCTAGGGGCTGATCCTACTCTAATCTGTTTCTTAATAATCTCTCTCTGAGGAATCTCCGACCGGATATGTTATTCAAGGGCACAATTATTAACAGCACATACAAGAGGGTAAATTCAAATCTGCTTACATAGCGGTCGGCCACAGCAGTCACGATTACGTTGGTGTAAAGTGTGCAGACTAGGGACTCTAGATATCACACGGACCATGCAGCAAGTCATTGCACTGGTCACTGGCTTTAATATTTATGTACAATGCAGAGGTAGCAAGGCGTTTATAAAGTACTGATGCAATAGCGGGCGGTTACGTGCCCAAGGCACACCGCACGCAGCTGAAGGCTCTGCTTCTGGATTAGGAATGCAGGCGGGTCACCGCTTAGCGAGCCCACGAGCCCGTGAAGCGGCCGGAAACTATCCCGTACGCTATCTCATTGGTCAATAATGATACTCTTTTCTTTCTGAATACTCTTTTACTAGATTTAAGTTGGGATACACTTATTTTTCAATTCTCATCTACATCCACTCCTCCCCCCCTTCCAGTCAACTCACAATAGAAAAAGAGAAATAATAAATTAGTTTATCCATTTTAGATTTAATTTTGCCCGAATAAATATTATTATTTTTCCCACAGACCTTATAATATAATCTGAAATATTTTACTACCAAAAACTATTAAGGCTTACGATACGTTCCTATCTACAGTTTTTGTTTTAATTTTTATTAGATATTTCATGGATCTAATTAATTTTTTTATTAAACTAATATAGAGTCTGATATTAAAAAGCATTCAAAATCTGAGGACGTTGCCATCGTTTAAGTGGTTTTAAATGTCAACAATAAAATAGCTCATAGGAAAATCAAAATAAATTTAAAAAAACACAGTGGTCCAAGTACATACGTTTTAATTTAACCAAACGGCGTTTAACCAAATTAGTGGTACTTCCAAAAGAAGATATTTTTACTTAATATTCGAAGATATTTTAATGTTAAAACTTATTAGATTATTTAACGCTTTGCGAGGAAGTTAAACATAGAAAGGCGATTTTATTTGTTTTTCTGCAATGTTACCTGTATGCATAGAAATAACCATATATTTAGAAATTAGGAGAATACAAAAAAAAATAGAAATTGAATTCACAGATCGAAATTTTAAAATTAAAATAACGTATAAAAATGATTTTGGAAGTAGCATAGTGATGACATTTTGTAGTTCCAAAATAATAAATATTTACAATTAATTGCCAACCTAGACAGCACATACCTACAGTATCTACCTATAGTACCTACCTACAGCACCTACCTACAGTATCTACCTACAGTATCTACCTACAGTATCTACCTACAGTACCTACCTACAGTACCTACTTACAGTGCCTACCTACAGTACCTACCGATGGTACTTACCCACTGTGTAACCTAGAGTACCTTTTTACAATACCTATCTGTAGTACCTACCTATAGTACCTACCGACAGTACTAACCTATGGTAGGTACTTATCTAATGTACCTACCTACAGTACCTAGCTATAGTCACACATTTGTTAAAGTCTGAAGAAGGTTCTTTTACTTAATTACTTACTAATAATCTTTGCAACAACATCTTGTGCGTTATCTGAAAACGAACCACTTATAGATACTCTGCCACTAAAGTAACACTGAGGAGAATAAATCACCAAGTTTCCACATCACCATAACCATCTCTATCAGAAGCAGCATCACCCTGTGGAGTCGAGAGTAATTTCGGCGAGAGGGATGCGATGCGCTCCACTCCACCAAGTATCAAGAGCTCTTCAGTAATCGTTCAACTTAAAATGTAATTAACTCACAAATTGCTTAAACTTTCATTTCACGGTTGCTTAATTTATTCACAACTTATTGTCGCATTCTCAGTGTTTTGTTCCGTTTTATTATTAAATCCAGTAAGATTTGTGTTTTGCAGTTTTTTATGTACCTACGAGTATTTGAGTGTTGCCTAATATTTTTGTGTTTAAAAAATAAATATTATTTTCACATAGTTTAAATATAAGTAAGGTTTTTAGGTTGCACAATAAGAGTTAACGTGAGCAATATGGGCCTCCGTGGTTGAGTGGTTACGATCCTCGGTTACGAATCCGGACTTCGCGGGTATGAATCCCAGCGTGCGCAAATAAATTTTATTTGATTAATTTGTGCTATTTCACAATTTATTCATTAAAAATAATACGTTCCAGAATGGTAGATACTTTCAGTATCGCCCTGGTGAGAGACCACCATTCGGAATCGAAACATTGCTTGAAATGACTTTAGCCGTATTTGATGACTGGATTTGAAAAACCAGTTACGTTTCCACCTTTTTTTACCTACGTTTTTATGCGGTACATACATAAAAAAGTATACTGATTGTGTGTATTTGTGCATATGTTTGCACTTCTGAGAGTGGTGGCCTTGCGAAAAGTCAATAAGAAGCACCCTTTTATAATTTTTTTATCGATTTTGGACATTCGGTAAGTTTGTAAAGGCTTTTAAAACAATAAGGAACTCCAGCGAAAAATATTATGGCTCTAATATTCATATATTCATATAGATCAACAAACGCCGATTCTGAATAAATATATATATTTTTATATATACTCATGTATAGAATTTATAAATCATTATTTAAAAGTGATTAAAAACCATCTCATAAAAACGCCTGATTTCGTTAGCAGTTAGCCCTTGAGGTGATCATTCACAAAAACGGCGCTATACAAATCATCCAATTATTATTATTATTATCATTGGAACGACGTTATGCGGTTGTTCGCGGCTAAATTTTTCTGTTTAATTTCATTCTGTGTGACCGTATGATGCTTGTGTGTATGCGGTCACCGCTTGGATTCCGGCGGTTTTGGGGGGCTTAAATTCCAAATTTGAGAATTAATTTAATTGCGAAACAGACTTTTTAAAAAAATACTGACATTTAAGTTAGAAGGTCAACAATGATAAAAAAAGGATTGGAGTTCCATATTAAACCGGATTCACTTTTTTTATTAGTTCGAAAAAAAAACAGAAACTAGTGAAATCTGTTTTGTTTTATAAATGGAACCTTTTAAATATTTGACAGTTTTTTCGTGAAGGACAAGAAGCTTGAAACTACTGTAAATGTCAAATTTTAGACGTCAATATGATAAAATCCATTTATACACCATACATACACAGTATGGCAAGCAATCCACTAGCTACGAGGGGGGTAATTTATATACTTGCTTTCCAGACAAAATAAAAAAAATAAAAAAAGTCTACGTATATCTAAAAAGAAATTGTTCGTTCTGAAATAACTGAAAATATATTTAAAATGCATAAAATTGTCATCCTTCTACGAGTAAAGGTCTATTCACGTCTACCAGCAGTGCGCAGCGCAGTACAGTACAGTACAGGCACAGCAAAACATGCTAGTATTCCATTTACATCTACCAGCAACGCGCAGTGCAGAACAGTAGAGTGCAGACGGACGCTAACGCTCAGTTGACAGTTCGTTTACAGCCGTACTCGCGTTTGTGTACTCGTGTCTATGCTGTACTGTTTTGCACAGTAGTAGTTGGAAGATGCGAATAGACCTTCAGTGCAGCACAGCACAGCACAGCACAGTCACTGCACAGACGCTAGCACGGATGTCAACTAAACTGTCAACTGAGCGTTAGCATCCGCCACAACATACTTCAGGATTTTATAATCCCTTTCCCATGTTTATTACTATTTTATAACCTAAATTCCTTGACCAGTTCAATGATTTTATCGTTATCCATCTTCTCGGTTTTAGAAATATCTGCATCTAATGACGCCAACTGACGAAGATGGTGGTTCGAACGGTGTGTGTTCATACTAACTGCGCAGGTGCGGCCACCAGCAACGTCAAAATATTCTAGCAGAAAATCCGTGCATATGCGGATACGTTACGCTTGCGTACGCTGTAATATAAATGTGTTCATAGATAATGTATGCAACTAATGTTGTCGTGTCTGCACTGTACTGTTCTGTACTTTGGACCTTAAATTGGAATGTATCTCGTATTCATTCTTGTTAAATTGGTGAAAACGTAGTTTTATTTTTTATTAAATAAAATAAATTTAAATCGCGTCTGTGTGGATGCTGTATCTGACTAAAAATTTACTGCTACTTCCATATAGTTTAGTTTAGTTCCTCATTTATGATGAGATATGCTTGCAAGTTTGAAAAATTAAACGGGCACTGAAGATTCTAATTTGCATGATATTGAAAAAGATTTTTTTTTTGGAGATTTAAGACCTATGTTCTGAAATAATTTTTTAAAGATTATAATTCACTAGTGCTTTTTATGTCGGACGTAATACGTTATAAAAACACAGTAATGAATTTATAATATTAATTATGTTAACACGCCTGGTACAAATACGATTTTCTCAAATACATTTTTCCTTGAACGTTAACAATGTGTTTATATTCATTGCACCAAAAGGTTTGAAGCCATAACTTAAAAGTTTTAATTTTTTTATTATTACCGTAAATCTTTGCAAAGACTGCGATGGATAGAAAAAAACTCAATATGAAATCCCGTACCTGTCCTACCCACCTAATTTACCTGTCCTAGATTTTCACTGGCCAGAAAGAAATATTAAGGGCGGAGATAGTGTACGGTACCTACCAAGTGCCAGCTGATTGAATTATCTCGCCCGAGACGGATTATACAGGAGTCCGCGTACTATGTTGAGAAGAGATTTTATGAATTACCGCGTAATAGTGAATGTATCTCTTATCTACTGGATTCTACTTGTTTCTATTCCTTTTTACCTTTGCTTTAATTTGGGCCTATCTCGTTTTCCAGAGGGCAAAGTTTCATATATTGAGTAATACTTTCCCTCAGAGTTAGCGGATGCCTATTTTGTTCCTATAGATATTACTGACATGATTTTGGAACTGGTCCTTTATGAGTGAAATTATGCGGGATTTGTCCCAGCATCACCCGCGGACGGCTGTTGTACAATGGAGTTGTAATATCGCGACACCATCACTAATATTTAAAAAATAATATGTCCACTCGCAAGTCATAATCGAGGGGTTTTAAATACGGTATGCGTGGATTTACTTTATTAACTCTATAAAATACATATTGAACAAAATATTTATTGGAAGAAATTGAGGTGAATATTTATTTTTGCCATCAACAAGTAAAGTAATCAATGTTTTACTAATAATAAAGAACCTACTATGATCGACCTAATGTTTAACTGTTTTTTTTTTCAACCTAGTATTTTAATTTTATGATCAGACCACTAATACAGTTTTTCTTTATTCCCTAGTTTAAGGCTCCGTATATTGCCGTCCAAAAGTTCAATTTTGGAAAGAGGGAATTTTTAGTATCAGTAGCAACTACCAGGAGGTGTATTCGACCTGCAGTGATAGTTAAAATATGTGTCGCTTGTCCGCATGTTGTCCATATCGCAATTTTATATGCAAAAGGTACATAAAATGGTTTGAAACTTGGCTTATAGTGAGTTGGTTGCGCTGGTAAATAGAAAAATTTAAAAGGAGACAGTATTATTAGGAAAATTACTAGAACCCTAAGGCGGTTACATACAGTCTAGGCGCCCCCGTGGCTGCCGGCTGCGTTTTATAGTCGCTCCTGATTTATCTTGGAAATATTGGGAAGTTATTAATTTTCCCGGTGTAAAAATAGCATAAAATAACCGCAATAATTTTTAGGTTATATTTATAAAAATTACATAATTTTAGTGCTGTCGTTTCGAGCTTAAATCAAGTTTATAACAAAAACCCAAATATTTCAAATATTTTGAGTTGAAATCTGCTTCGTTCTTCCGAATTAACGCATCAGGCATCGGTCACATCTGGCGGTCGGTCGTCACCACATGTACTAGTGAAGTGCCAAAAGTTAATAGAAACGGCGATTCCGGCTATTCGGGGTACGGTGGTTATAAAAAAATATTGTATACAATCGGGAAGTAGGCTACTGGGACCCCAACAAGGACACCGCCAGCTGGGGCGAGAACGATCCTTTACTTTCGTCATTGAGATAGTGGCCAAGTTCCTCAACAAGCACGACTTTGACCTGATCTGCCGGGTGCATCCGGTGGTAGAGGACGGGTATGAGTTCTTTGCCAAGAAGCAACTGGTACTGCGGGGAATTCGATAATGCAGGAGCAATGATGTCAGTGGACGACATGCTGAAGTGCTCTTTCCGGATCCTGAAGCCGGCTGACAAGCGTCTGGCGTACGTGCAGACCAACACCAACCGTCCCGTCACTCCGCCCAGGGGCGTCACCAAGACAAAGAAGATTTTGAGGGCCCTATGGATCAATCCCACCGGCCACCATCATCCCCCGCCGCTCCACCCTTTTAAGAGTATTCTGTGTTATGTATCCTAAAAAATATGGATAATAATTCTTTGTCTTAGCTTAAATACATTCTTGAATATAATGGAAACAATCACTCTATCATTTGTATTAGCGTCTTGCAATATATCGTAAGGAATAAACACAGTTAGCTTCTTTTTTATTTTTTATTTTACATTAAATTTAGTTTCGGTAATTTAACTGCATCTCTTTATATGGTCTATAAATAATGTGTAATGATAGCCTGTCCAAAAAAAGAAAATAAATGTTAAAAAAAAGAATAATAATAGTAAATTCGGAGAATAGACGTAATATAAGAATAATATAAGAATAGGAAGTAATATTTGTACAGCGCCCCTGAGGTGATTTCTCACAAAAGCGGCGCTATAGAAATGGTCCGATTATTATTATTATTATTATTATTAGGAACTATTATTTTCAAAATGATTATGAACTGGCAGCTGAAAAACGACTATTGTTAATTGTCATCCCACACTGGTCTATGCTGAGTGGGATTGGCTATACTAAACAACATGAAAATGTTCATGTAAAACAATAAAATAAAATAATCATTGACAATATGTATTTCATTAATATTTTCTTCATATACAAAGTGTCTACGGCAGTAAAAATATTGAAAACGAAATAATTATATAAATAAATAAAAATATGGAAAAACAGCGGATTGCGAATTAAACAGACATTACATCCATCACAATCACGCACTATGACTACTACGCTACGGAGACTATCTCTGACCCGATGTATTTTATCATATTATATTAGAGGCGAGTAACTGAGATCTTTAGTTGTGCACGGAAATGAAAATCTCAATTTTATACATACAACATTTGAACACGTAACAATCAGAATTAAAATAGAATATAAATGACAACAATAAATCTTGCATAAAATAATACCTATTTCCTAATTATCTAATACAAATTGTTTCTTCGATATATTTATTAACTGTTTTATTTTATTAAAATTTTAATTTCAACGGGTGACATATTTAAATACCTAGGAATCATGTAATCTAACGTTCTTTATCTATATGTATTTTTTTTATGCTTACCAACCATGAATCCTTCATTAAAATAGAGACAAGTATTGTTAGTATGTTCTAGTCTATTTGTATGACGTAGAGGGTTATTAATGTGCTGAAATATAATTTTGTATTTCGTGTAATTTTCTAATTCGTGTACCTTTTGTAATTCGTAGATTAACTTCATCTCCCAAGGGGGAAACAATTTCCGTAGAAGAATAAAATAGAGTTTATTTATTATTAAGATTTTCGTGATCACCGGAAAAACCACAAATTCTATACGCTTTGAAAAATTCAAACATGAAAAAAAAACTGCTAGTAGACTTAAATGATGGCATTATTTTAGATAGCGGAAGATAAGTACGTTAGGAAACGCCTCATAAAACTAGGATTTCTTGAAAAGTGTTAATCAAGACATGAAGTACTCATTGAAATTGAGAAAGAATATTCTTGGAGAGATCCAGTTTTGGAGTATCTTTCAAAATAAAGAGCAAAAGGTGCTCCATTATATATGTATAGAACAGTAAAATTATAATAATTGTCAATGTTTATAAGTTTTACGTTTTTGTTTTTATCAAAAATATATGTTCATCAGAAATGAGAATTTTGCAGCGTAAAATGGGCTTTCCATGACACGTTATTAAAAATCAATTCCAATTGCTCGTGAAATAGAGTGCCGAGTTCAACACGAACGATTTACAATAATAATTTAGTTTAATTATAATATAAATAAGTACAAAGGTAAAATAATTTATTTGAATGACAATTCATCGTGTTTTATGAAAAAAATACGCATTATTGGGGTTGCTGCAGGTTCAATAAGCACGATGATCTAACTTCGAATGAAGATGGACTGATACCGTAAGATGGTAATACACAATATAGAAAGAGATCAAAATAGATCAAAAATCTCAAGACCAATGAATTAAGTAGCATTCAAAGAAACACAAAACACAAAACATTTTCATACCTAGAAAATGTTAAATAACAGAACTACCTCCCCCCTTTTTTTTTTTTTTTCGAAGCGTACTTTCATTTCATTATCATTTAAAAAGTTTTTGATATTTGATACCGATAGATAGAACCACACTTTAGTTGTATTATATTTTGTGCCATTCTATAGCTTTCAACGGCTAGCACCAAAAAATACGTGCTATGGAGGTTGCTAACAAAAGAAATACTACGAATGATTTTTCTGTTAATTCTATATGGGTAATTAGGAAAAAGTGTAAGGTTTCAAAAGACAATAATCCTCAAACTGTAATCTTTTAAATGCTATATGAAATATGTAGTAGAATTTTAGGTAAAACGTTAAAAACTGCTCTCATTGGTTTTCAAAATGCACATATTTTTAGATATTTTGGGACGTAGTTCATAGAATAAGGATTACAGTTAGAGGATTTTTGTCTTTTAAAACCTTATGCATTTTTCTAACTACTGGTATGGAATTTAAAAATAAATCATTTGTGGTATTGTTGAGTTAGCAACCTGCAAAGTGATATTTAGGGCTATTTTTGGGCCATACGATTTATTTGCCGTGGGTTTTTAGTAGCTTTAATACTTTTATTTTTTGTATTTTATTTTTTTCTAAGTTTGAAAATGGCCTTGAACACCGAAACAGCTGTGACAATAATAAAAACTAAAAATGCTTGCAGAACTTAATAATAACATTATTAAATTTTATTTTTATATGTATTTTTTAAATAAATGGAGTTCTACGAATTAAACACAAAAAAACAATTAATACCTTTAATACTCACTATCACTGTCTTTTTCCTCAGATTTTTTCCAGTTATTTTTTGAACATTTTAAATAAACAAAAATATCTTATTTGCTTGATAACCAGAATTAAAACCCTTGCACGATTTCTTAAATGCATTGAAGCTTCAACCGGAATAAAAGGGATGCATTGCATTGTAGAACCAAACACCTACATAACAAATATAAGCATTTTAGGGTAGGGGTAGGTTGCAGCGACCAGTGACGACGCAATGTAGATAAGGCGCTGGAACTATAGTAGCTACTTTATTTATGGCTTCTCTTTGGTTCTCTCGGACAGGAAATGTGGTGATCCTATCTCTACACTCGGGTCCAAGAAGTATGGCTCCAGTTCGCGGTGCCATATTTAGGAATATAGTGGGAGACGTAAATCACGGCGTGGAAATAGAATAACATTAAGAAATGCTTTAGATTGTGGAAATGTGAATAAATTCTGTATTTACGACCATTTTGTTGACTGTCGGCGTAAGGTGTAAAAGGATGAATAAATAAAATGATACATATAAAAACATATCATATACACATTATTTAGAATATAAAAACATATGCTGATTTTTTACATACCTTCCTTATGACATATATCAAACTTACATTGATAGAGATAAATCTATCTTTTATCTGTAGAGATAATGATATCCTCTCTTTTAAACAGTTGGAATGAATATACGTACCGATAAGTATTTCTGCGAGTATATTGTTACTAGTGGCATGCATTTCTCTATGACCAAAGGTAGCACGTGTGTAGTTTTTCAAGTTTGGGTATGAATTGTGGATTGAACGTTTGAAAATGACCGTTTTAGTGTCGCATTCCGTTGATTAATAATTGACCGTAGAAGTTATGTATTAAATAATACATTTTCATGAGAAATTTTATCGTGTTATCTTATTATCTTTTAATTTCTTTTTATGGTTCGTTTTTCTTAGGGTTGGCATAACTTTTCAGACTTTATGGACTGCACGCCACTGGTTGCTACACATGCAATATCTAGCAACCTGTATTACTAGGTTATTTTTTAACTGATTTTAGGAAAATACAAATGTTTCAATAGCAAACCAGCCAGCAGTTACCCACTTTAATAAATTGTACTTAAATTTATCAGTTGCTTTTACATGTTGTAATTTTGTAACAATCTTTTGCTCTATTAAAGCTTTGACAATAATCAACGTTGCTGCACACCACTGGTATGAAGGTCAATCATGACGTCATTAGCTTTTTACTCTATTCTAGGAACAATTTATCTTGAAGAAATACTGTTATTTTTTTTACTTGGTGAAAGTCACCTTCTCACTTTATGAGATTGATGTTTAGTAAAAAAATGAAAAAATTCCGGAAAGTCTCCAATTCTAACTGCCATCTTCGTTATATACCATCAGATTTGTAAAAAAACTGCACCATGTTCAGTTAGTATGAAATGTAACTCATTTTTCATATCACAAGCCTACAACCCTTCCCTCTCCTTCTTGTAATGGGCTTTGACCCTTCCCCACGCTCGGAATATTACTATCTTGAGAGGTAGGAGAGATAGGGTAGGTTAGGGGATGAATTTCCAAATACAAACACGAAATTGTTTAGTAGCTTTGCTTTTTCGTCTCTTCTCAGGTAAATATTTCTTAAGTTTCTGCTTCGTGTATTTTATCAACATTTTATTAAAAGACATGTTTATTTTAATAATTGTTTTTATTCATCCAAATTTTAACATTTACCTGAATTTATCGACAATATAAACAAATAAAATTAATTCAACGAAACGATAAAAATAAACATTTAACAAAATTACTAAATCCATAAAACCTAATAAATACAAGAAAAGAAACACTAGAATTTAACAAATTTAAAATATAATAGGTAAGTCTCTAATTTAACAATGTTGACAATAGCAAACTTTGGTGATTGGTTGACATTTTCAACTATCATTATTTACAAAACACGGGTAAGTACCTAATAAGTAGTCGGTGGAAAATGAAGAGTAACAAGTTCGTTCATAATTCACATTGTACAAATATACATTTGAAACAAATAACTAACATCCAGGTTGCTTTATTATTTTTTTCACAAATATATTACAATTAATAAATGTTATCTACAAAGAAGCCATGTGCTTCGGACTTATTTTAAAAATTAAATTAACCATTTAGGTATAATTAATTTTATTACACGCTTAAGTCGCTAAAGTTGACTAAGTCTTAATAAATTATTTACATTTTCATTCGCAAGTAGATCAAACAATAACATAAAACTTGATCTTGTAACAACGTCGGAGGAAAAATAACATTTAACAATACTCTTTCAATTGAAAGATGTTCGTCGTAATGTTTTTGTTGATAATTATAAATAATTATTTTATGTGAAAAGAAATTAATTTGATGTTATTATCTGAAATTAATATTTCCATCTTTTCCCACAATTATGAGAATCACATTTGATTTTTTTATCCATTATATTTTGGATTCCATAATTCACTCGATTCGTTTTGGTGTCCAACTATTTAAAATATATTTTCCATATAAGATGATTTCACATCATCCTAATTAAAAGATCTTTATGTCATATATATATTATTACTTATTAACACACATCGAAATCAGAGAGCGTTTATACGTGAATGTACTGAAAATTGAAATAATTTTCAATGTGCAAGGGATGCCTCCACTATTGTTAAATAAATTCCTTAGAATACGAGGCGAATGAGCAAAGTATTGTTCAATTCGCTTATAACTAATGACATTTTTCTTCTAAATCGACTAGCACTTATGGTACCCGAATGGGCGTTTGCAATAATTGCAGAATTAATAATTTTATGGTAGACTCTCCATTTACTGGGAAGATGGTGAAAAAAAAACTTTAATGAATTTCCCGGTAGATCTCAAGCATTAAAGCAAATGCACCTTAAAAATGGGTAGCTATGTACATATACAAAACAATTTCAACACAAATATAACACCCGAAGATGCATGTGTTCCAATCGTCGGTATATTTTGTTAAAAGTATCGTAACTTGACACAGAATTACAGTACCCAGACGTAGATGAAGAGGTTGCGAAGATAAAGAAACTGCTGAAGATTTATTTGCGTTTACTTAATTGACTCACAAAATATCATTGGGTCTTTGAAAAGCGGCGGTTAATTCCAAACCGGTAAATCGAGTCCTCTGAACTTATACGCCGTGTTATGACGTCTAGTTGCTGTCTCTGGAAGGAGACCTCTCCAGAGAGGGTCCGGCCCTGTCGTAGCAGCCCCACATGCCCAGCGCCCCCCGCGCGGGGAGCACCGGGAGCGGCCTTCATATCACGTGCTGCGGGGGCTCCTGTTCTTGCCCTTGCTCCTGCCGTACTACCACCACGGACCTCTCTACGGTAGCCAGGGGCGCGGGCGGGGAGGGCGGACTCCTGGGTCTGCAGCCGCAAGCCCCGCTCGCCGCGCTCCACCACCCATTCGGACACAGCGCTCCTAACTGGGCGAGCTCAGCGGCTAGATCTTCTCCGGGTAACTTAGGCCCGAACGGATAGAACGGGTAGGGGAACGGTGGGAAGAACGTCCTTGAGAGATCCAGCTTCCCGTCTGGATTAAATAGGGGGTGGTGAGGTGGAGGGGCTGGAGCCAACAAGCGGGGCACAGGAGACAGAAGCGAAGACATGGGGAATCCAAACTTTGGTTCCTTTTTCATCAACGCTTTGGGTTTGCGTCTCGGACGGTATTTATAGTCTGGATGCTCTTTCATGTGGAGTGCTCTGTAAACAAAAGAATTTCATTAAAAAAGAGAAAAACCAATCGACATCGGTAGGAAGATAGAATGTACTGATTGATCCGAAGCCAGAAAAAGCTTCTAATGCAGTTATTATGTCACCAGCGAGTAGGTCAGACAATGGGACACTCACACAGAAGGCTCCTTCCCTTTTGACTTTTCCCGCCTTGTCTATTAGGCAGAACAATGAATAAAAATTAAATGAAAATCGAAATGGGATTATTCGGCGGAGCGGCCGCGCTGTCAGGCAATTGTTCCCGGCACAATGCAATAATCTGGCCATTGTTGTTCCGCTGGCACAGGGAACAGAGTGAGTGTAGCGGGACCGGCTCGGCGCTCGTTGCGACAAATACTCCCATTATTGCGCAAATAATACCTTTGTTGTTGTATTATTCACTTGAAATGGCGTATTTTGAATAATATTCAGATAATAATAATAGGACAGAGTTACGGGCATGACTTGTTTGCAAATTTCGGCTTCCGTATCGCCGTTTTAACATGCGCCCGGCGTGTTCGCTCAAATATTCCGACTGTGTTATCACATTATTTTGCTACTCCCTTTTGCGGTTCAACCAAATTATCATTCAATTGTTATTGAAAAAGTATTTTACTATTGAAAATGAAATTATTACAATTACCATACATTACCTCTAGTGCATTTTATAATGAACCAATGACGTTGCCTATTTGATAATGAATATTTACAAAATATGTTGTTTTAAAACTTGGTAACCGAGCAGACGGGCCAAAAGTTTTATTCTATGGGGGGGATATTATAATGCGATGTTTATTTTGTTTGCATGTTCATTATTATTTGAATTTGTAAAAAGCGTTAACAAACTGCATTTCATGAAAATCTATCATAAATCATTTCATGCCAAAGAAATGTTAAATTGTGATAATACGTAGATGTAATTTACTGTCTGTCAATATATCGAAATACTTCAAATCATAAATATGTTATTTCGCATACAGACTGCAGCAGCATCAGTGGCGTGCAGTAGAAAATATTTTGTAAAAACATCAGAAAAAATAAGTCAAAATGCATGTACAATTATTTTGGTTATTATCTAAATATTTTCATATTTTACTGAATATATTTGAATGTAAAAAAAGGTTTAAAAAAATGATGGGGTAAGTAAGCTATATGTTAAAAGCAATTAAAATAAAATAAAAAGTTGCATCCAGCATAAAAAAAATGTCACTATTTTCATGCTTACCCTAAACTTGTTCCCAATAAAATAAGGGTTGAAAAAATGTGGGGGTTGCGCAAACATGCTAAGAACCTTAAATGGCCACCAACACAATTGACATCTTTGTCTACATAGAGTGAATAATATCCAGATACTAAAGAAAAAGGTTTGTTTGTTCAATAAAATTATAGGCCTCCTAAAGCGTTACCTGCTTAACTGGAAATATTTACCAAAGGTGCGATAGATAAAGCGCTGTTATAAATATTGTAATATTGATTCTTCTGTAAATAATGGAATACGGTTAAATAAATAATCGATAATCTGAACTCGGAGATAAAATATTTCTTTTTGAGTTTTACAATCAGAATGAGTTGCTTATAATATCAATAATACAGGGGAATTGTATGTGATTGAACAACGAGAGATTGTTAAATCCCTTTAGCATGGATTGTCGTTCCTTGTATTTCCTTGCACCATAAACTATAAATACGGCAAACAATGAACCATTTATTGCTTGTCTAAGTGTTTATGTAACTGTATATCATTGTAATATCAGTAAAGCAGGGTTTTCACTAACAAATTATTTGTAATTTTGAAACTGTCAATTAATGGTGGAATTTCATTCGAACATGATTTTTTTTATGAAAACGTTCCGGTCTGAAATAAACAAGTATAAAACAGTTACAACGGGTTTTTAATAAAAAAAAAACATATTTAATCATATTATGTTAAGTTAGTGGTGAAATCAGTCGTAAAATCCTTCACGATGTGATCATCGTGAAGGATCCTAGATTAACTAGAGAATCACTCTAGTTAATCTAGGATCAATCCTTGATTAAACTCAGATCTCCCACTCTTTTTGATTTATTTTTTTTATTTAGAAAAAAATCAGTTTGCAATAATTATTACCTATGGTAAATATACGAAAAAAAACTAAGAATAGGTTTTAACTTAAGTATTTAAATTATTCAATCAAAAAACAAAAGTTACAAGGTTGGTTTATGTGGAGGGAGGGGAAGGGAAAGGATCTAGTATATACTCGCATAGAGTAATATATATTGTGCGAATGTTATTTATTTATTTAAGGTTTGAAATTGAGGGCCTGAGTTGAATAAGTCGAACTCAGTGTATGAAGTATTATAAATGTGTGAAGCGCGGTGAATAAAGGTTTTTTTTTTTAGTTAGTGTTACATCGAGGTGGGCGTTATATGTGGTTTTTTCTGGTTTATCTGTTAGGCACTCTTAATTGAATTCGTTCAAGTAATTCAGGGCAATCTATCATAAAGGTGGCTAGTTTTTGTAAATAACAGTACGTCTGCGGAATTTCTACGGCTTTCTAGAGACGAAATTCCGAAAAACGCGGCTGACTCCGCATGAATTACGTGGGGAAGAGAGCCCCGAAAATCAAGGTATCATATCTTGTTAATCCTAGATTTTTACGCCTTCTGTTCCATTCATAACGCGAATCTAACTAACTCTTCTCTACAGCTTAATCCAGTCTTGTTATTAGTATTCTTCCTTCAAAAACAGCCAAACGTATTTTACAGATATTTGTAGATTGACGCCAAATATCAAAATGTTAAGCCTATACACAGTACATATTCAAAATTAATTAAAAATAGTATTAAAAATGAACACGCATACCACATTTGTTTAAAGTGGTTGTGCATCAAAAAATGCTACGTTCACAGGTTTATTTATAATTATGAAGGAACAGTGGATATAGAAAGCATTAATCTCTGTTGAAAGACGAATCATAAAGTTATTTCAAGCTGAAGAGAGATTTATCAGACAGTTAAACCAAGTTTTCGGGAGTTGAAAAATGTTTGGTTCAATAGGTATACTATATTCCTTACTTCTTTTTGTATGACAAAAGTAAAAAGAGTTTTACTTTACTGCATTGTATATTGTGTCATTTGTTTTTTTTTTTTACGGTTTTATTTCTGCGGAATAGTAATATTATATAAATAGTCTAGAGAACACTGATAATTCACATCTCAATTTTAATGAAGGATTAATTGTTTCCAAGCTTACAAATATATATGGAAAAAGAACTCTAGATTAGGTACATGATGCTTTGCAGTATATGTTACCTGCTGAAATAAAAAAAAATGTATTAACACAAAACAGTCAATTAATATATCGATTACTTGGATTGAGAGAAGTTATTTTATGTTTAAAGATTTATTTTTGTTTGCTATGTTTTATCATCTATATATATTAAAAATATTTTTTGTCTGTGAGTCCTCGGTTTCCTCGAAAATTACTAGACCGGCTTAGCTGGAGAAGCATAGTTTGTCCTTATTAGTGTCGGGAAGGTTTAGAGAGTAGTTTTAATGAAATCCTATATATAAAACTGTTGCTAAAACGTTTTAAAGTTAGTACGAAAAACATTGAATCCGCCATGTTGTATTGAGGTTAGCCCATAGATATACTACTCTTGTTGGCCATATATTACATATTCAAAAGAAGAAGGCATGTTTGGGTAGAATATTTTCAAATTGGAAAACACAAGTAGATACCTACTTAAGAACTTTATTATTTAAATATATTCCGAAAAAATAAATAAATGTTGGAATGAAATAAAATTTTCATCCAAATTGAAAAAAACCTTTCCGAGCAAAGATAAATGTCGCCGACAGGACTCGAACCTGCACCCTTCTGATTGCCGGTTTATCAATTAACTATACATAATTGTTTAATATCCTGAAAGCTAACTTTTTGCTGACGTTGTACATAATAGATACTTAACTGCACATTTTTACTATCATATAATTATTGTTTTTTTTATTTTTTTTTATGTGATCGGTGTTCACGATCACCCTATATGCTTTACAATCCCCGATATTTAACTTCACAAACACGATGTACTTTAAAGGAATATAAATATGTATGTAAGATCGTGTTGGCATCAGAATTGCTTTCATAATCATAAGATATTAATATCGTCACACCTTTATGTGCTTTTATTCAAATACAAATATTTTTTCAATAGTTTCAATAAAAATGATAAGAATACCGTGGTACTTCTATAGGCGAAGAAGCCAAATAAAAGATGTGTGTACAGTTTCTGGGAAAAATATTTGAATTAAAGCCACTTTAGAATTCCAGAGTACACAGAGGGTAGGTAAACCCACGATAAGGTTCTGACAGGTCTCACTGATGTGTTGGTTGTTCATCAGATAATGTGAGATTTAGTGATAAAATGGGTATAAGTCGCACTTGAGAAAGGAAATAAGTACATTGGTACTTGTGGAGCATTTAAAAAAAAATCAAAGATCCTTCATATTTTAAACAAGAATACTTTCCTTGTCTTTTCATTACTACGTGGACCAACTACGTGAGAAAGTGACAGAATTGCACCATAATAATAAATACTAAAAAAAAATATTCAAAAAGTTATTTTACAAATTATATAACTGTAGCAATTGATAAAAAGGTCACTGCTCAGCTATACATTCCAGTGCCCGGAGAGCAGCTAGTTTTCAGCAGTGCCTCGATAAATTAGATCAAGTTAAAATTACATATCTTGTATAAAATCTCTACAATTAAATCCAATCATATTTAAAAAATATATTTATGTTCTAAAAATTCCAAATGAAAAATAATAACAAATTATATATATATAATTACAAAATCACTAACACAAGTATCCATTTCATTATTTATTTAGTTATATTGTTGGATGTGCAATCAGCAATCATTCACTGCAGAACTTATTGAATCACTGCAGCGATGTTGACCTTCGAATGAATGGTGGTATTTCATTCCAAACTTTGGTTGAGGAATAGATGAAATTGCAAATGCAAGTATTGAACGTGTCTACGTACTCTACCTAAAGAGCTTCTGGTCGCTTAGCAAATATTAGTTGGTATACCGTCCGTAGTTGTTTTATCTCACCCTTTAGTATCATGCTTTCCACAATTAAACTTAACTCTAAAGAAATCCATTACATCGAAATTTGCAAAGAATCTTGTTTTCTAGCGAAAATATTTCCCCCCGACTAGAGATTGCAAATCGGGATCTGTTTCTGAAAATCTGGATTTTAGGGTTTGGTTCATCTCAAAATTCGGATATCCGGATTTTTGAAAAAGTAAAATGTCTCAAAAATGTCCAAAATTTAATCTAATTTGACTGAAAAAAAAAGAAAAACTAAAAATCCCCTTTTCTAGATCATGCTAAGAGGGTGCCACCTTGAAATTTAAGGAAGTGCGACTTAACCAAGCACTCTAATTAGGGTGCCTTATCCTATTCTTATATACATATATTAGTTTTTTCTCTTTCTTATATTTAATTTTTTTCTGTCTTATGTTTAATATTTTTCTGGCAATGTAATAAGTACAATTCTTTGTACTACAGCTTGACCACAAGCAAAAAATCATGCGCCTACGCACGTCTCTTCCCAAGCGCAGAATGGGCGGAACTTATTAGTATTTCGCTAGCTCTCGTAGGTGACAGTTCCGTGCTGGAACCTTAGAGTAATAATATGTATTGTTAGTCTAAGGCTGGAACAATATTTGAACACGTAGTAATCAGAAAGTGAGGCAACCGGTGAATCAACTATCCATGTATGTGTCCATTACCTTCGACTCCCAAAGGGGAAACAATTTCCATACAAGAAAAATTCTATTTCTATTTTATTTTAAAAAGAAAGACAAATATTCCCTGGTTACGAATAACCTGACAATATTTGAAAATCTCCTACTACCATCACAGTAATCGGAAGATGTTGCTTGTGTCGTAATGGAGGACTAAGCCAGACGAGGAATTGAACTCGCGACGCCTGGGTGAGACCCAAACGCGATGCCAACTCAGCCACTGACCGGTCAACTCAGCCACTTTATTATTATTATTGCTTTTCGCAAGGAGTAATACACGCTAAGAAAAATTTTTTGCGTTAATAAAACTTCAGGTGGTCTCAAATGATTGCATAACTCTAGATAGCCGCAGAGAGTATGCAAGGAAACTTCTCAGAAAACTAGGTTTTTGTTGAAAAAAATGTAAATTAAGACATAAATTTCGTGTATCTCTTTCAAAATAAAGAGCGAAGGGCGGTTCATTATATACTAAGAAAATAATGAAAAAATATGTTTTGTCAATATATATTTTTTCAAGTTTTACGTATTTATTTACCAAAAAAATAATCATTTGGAATGATAATTTCTAAGAGTATGTAAAATGGGCTTACCATTTGGCAGTCCCTTTCCGCACCCCCCTTCGTTCCGGACGGCACTATGGAATGGTCTTTTGTTTTTGGTCGAACTATATATTTGTACAGCGCCCTTGAGGTGATTTTTCACAAAAACGGCGCTATATAAATCGTTCAAGTATTATTATTATTATTATAAATCTTGTTTCTGTGCATAATGTGACGTTTTGGTTCTTGGGTAAACAACCCTATTAGTACAAATTTACTTGTCACTATACATATTAGAATTTTTAAATTTTTTTTTCGGGAAATCTAAAGTTTTCCTTTTATCATAGTATACCAAAAATAAAACTGTCAATGGATTTCTTCTTTGTGACTTTACCTTTAAAAAGACAAGATATAAACGATGTAAAAAAGTGATTTATTATCAAATTATATAAAACAAAAATCGTTCATAATAAGTATAAGAAAAATGTTATGAAGATTTATTAAGATTTTTTTATTCTTTTAAAAAAGAAAGATAAACATTCCCGGGTTGCGAATAACCCGACAATGTTTAAATATCTCCAACTACCATCAGAGTAAGCGGCAGGTGTTGCTTATGTTGTGATGAAGGACTTAGCTAGCCGAGGAATTGCACTCACGATGCCTGAGTGAGACGTGTCAACTCAGCCACTGACTGGTTTACAAATGAAGTATTGCATGCTTATTAGCTTGTTGGACGCGATGACAGTGCGTTGCAAGATTTTTTTTTATATTTTAAAATTCTAATTTCAAAATTAAAAATTTGATTTTTTCCACGAATTTCGATTGCGACAAATCTTTACATCCACCCGCGACTGTACAGTAGGTACCAAGACAAAAAAAATCGACCGAAATCGTAACACGGCTTTACTATAAAAAATCAAAAATTTACCGGCCCTTCACGCAGCAGGGGGTTGATTATAAATGAATTAATAATAATTGATTAACAAATCTAACTTATTACTTTTAACTATCGGGTAAATATATATTGAATATTCTTACGTGTAATCGTATTCTGTCAGATTGCTTCGGAAAAGCCCTCTCCGAATTGAAATTAAGGCTATTAACTACACCCTGGTGGTTGAATTAATCACCGGCCCTTTTTATTCCATAACAATTACACCCTCCGCTAACTGTCATAACGAATTACTCCAGAACCTAATGCTTACACCTCACCCTTTTAACCAATATTAAATCTCATCTAACCATTTCTAAAATATAAGGATAGTAGATGCATCTTTGTAAAAGTGTATCGTCTATTTGTGAAGTTGCTCAGGTTTATACCGTAGTTTCTTTAACACCTTTATAAAGTGCCTCTGATTTTCTTTAAACCGATTAGTAAACACTTATCTTGCTTTAAAAAAATAATCGTTCCGTAGTGGGTAATCAACTCCTTCGCATATTTTAAAGTGTTCTTAAAATTGATGAGATTTTTCTATTAAATTACTGCTAAATTGCTTTTTGTACAAAACCATAAGATAAGCAAAATCAGCATATGAAATGTACTCAATGAAAACATAAATCATAATTACGTGATTAACAAATTCTAAAAAAATTCACACAAAAAAAATTATCGTGTATAATTTTTGGAAACAGCCAAATCGTTTACTTTTACACTTTAAATCATTAATTTCAATAGATATCTTATCTTTATCAAATATAGATACTTACTCGAACGTAAATATGAATTAAATTAAATGTTTAATTTAAATTCAATTGGAGGCGAATTTTCATAAAATTTTCTAAAGGGTTTATCAGATAATTTTTTGGTAGGTAGGTACTAAGAGTATAAATAATGAACTCCGAAATACGACATAATATCGTTAATCAAATAGAATGATTAAAGAATCTTAATTTACGACCCATTCTCTTAGCAACAACGTAGTAAACTCCCAATCTCGACGCACCGTATATTTTTAATGTCGGAATTAGCTCACTTAAGGGCGCAGTTTAGCTAAAACAATGCCCTCCATACACAGTAGAGGACTTACAAAGGGGTGCCTGTGAACCGTGAATGGCAACATATTATTACAAATAATTCTGCGTCTGGGGCGCGAGGGCGGTTTAGCCCCGACAAATTAGCGAGGGCGGCAGATGAGCTCTCTTTTATTGCCCTGGGCGGCGGCGATAGGCGGCGGGCGGCTCCTTATCAATTCATTCCAGAGATACTATTATGGAGAGCTCCAACTATCGTGATTTATATCAACGCTGCAACTCTCCTTTGTTGCCCGCTACAGCCTGTTCAGTTGTCGGGACAAATACTAGGTAGGGGAGGACTGTAGCGATTATGGAAAGTAATAAACTTGAGAGGGGTGGCAATTAGGGCTGTTTGTTTACGCGAAAAAGAGTTGAGCACTTGTGAACTCAATCTGCACGTGATTGATAAACGTGATTTATCGATTATTTTGTAATTACCGTGAAACCTGGGTAAAACCCGTGGTTAAAAAACTACTTGCCGCGTGATTATATTTCCCGTTAATATTAAGCCTTGATAAAAGTCGAATCAAAGCGAAACTCAGTCGGCAACAAAATACATGTAAACTGGTAAAAAAAAGTATGTCGTTTTTATGACACACCGCATTTTTGCTTTCTAAGAAAATGCACTTAAATGTGATTAATATTTGACACCATTTATTGAAATGTGTCTCATTTAAACATAATTTTAATACATCGCTGTTTATACTAATTTTAAATTTTAAAAAGAACTTCTTAAAACAATTACATAAAAGTATAATCTAATATGATAATGGTTTAATCTCTCACGTGAATGATCAAATCGATGTCCTAGCTTACACACGTGTTAAGAGGAATGGTTGCGCGGTCTGTTTCATACAAAACTGAATTTTTGAGTTGAGGCCTAAATTCTCATTGAAACCGAATGATATTTGTTTTATCAAAAAACATAGCAAATGTATAGTATGGATTAAAAGCATTTTATTTTACTTTTGTTTTACATTATGAAATATAGACCATTAAATAAATCTAATTTTCACGATTTCAGACACAACCTTAACAATTATTTAGGGGTAAATAAATGGTGATAAAAAAATTGCTCCGTCTACTATGAAAATATAATGAATTATAAATTTATTTATTCTTTCTTGAAATCAGCATTACGATGGGTTTAAATTTAAATTAAAAATTACCAATTTTACGTTGAACACAAATTTGACTCGAAAAAACATTTTTTTTAAGATGTTATTTTTTATTTTACGTAATCATATTTACATAGAAAATATTAAATTTCCGAATTTGCCTGTAAAATCATGAAAAATCGATTTCTTTAATGGCCTATATTTCATAATTTAGAATAAAAATAAGTAAAACACGTATAATCCGTACTAGATATTTACTATACTTTTAATATAAAAAAAGATCATTTAGTTTGGGTGGGTATTTTGGCGTCAAATCCAAAATTTATTTTGGATGAAACAAGCAGCGCAGCCGTTCCTCTTAAGTGCAATTTGAAAATGAAAGTTAAAAGAATATTCCAGGTTTACTATATAGTTTATAGAAGCAACAACATTTAAATGAATATTCGTTTTTATGTAGTCTAGATGATTTTTTTAGTATTTTAATATAAATAATGTTTTTATTAAGTTCTGCAAGTATTTTAATTTTTAATATTGTGACAGCTGTTTCAGCATTCAAGGCCATTTCCAAACAGTGGGTAGGCTAAATTGTGACGACTTACTTACATGATTTTATTTATTCCCACCGAATTCTAATTTGGCGGGGTTTAAAATGATTTTTACCGGCAAAAACGATTTAGTTATAAAATAATTCAAATTCTTAGAGGAATTATTCAAAGAGGAACTTACATTTATAATGCGTTTTCCCCGCATTTAAATTAAAATATTTTCGTGATTGATTTATTTAAATGTGTTATATTGGTTTGGTCATGTGAACATACCGAGAAGTGGGGAATAAATAATTTTCCTTACTTTATTAATTAATTTTATATTAGGATCACATCTGTGCGCTAGGCGTCAAAATAATAATTTATTATTGTTCCATGAAAAGTGATGAAAAATAATATTCTGATACATTATTTTATTCACATTTATCAATATAAATACGCGAAATGAACGGTAATATATTTAAAAAAAACCCTGATTTTATCAAACGCGTACAAAAGCTTCAGAAATGGTTAACCCTTTGACGACCTGGGTTAAAATAAATTAACACAAACTTTGTGATTTTTTTCCCGGTAATAATAAAGATTTTAAAAAGTCACGTTTTTATTTTGTAATAGTTAGTAATCTTACCTATAACGTCTATCTATTTTTGCGACGGTGTAATCCTTATTCTCTCTTTAATCCGCAAGTATAATGACACCTTCCGTTTCAGCGGTCATGCTCGGTCTGGTATCCGTTAGTTTATTTTGTTTTATGTTATCTTTGTATTCATTGCTGTTTTGTATTCGTTTTTAAAAACTACTTTCCTGATATTTTTAAAAACATAGAATTAAATACTACCATTAGCAATAAAACAAATTTCAAGTCATAAATAAAAATAATATTAGAAAATAGGAGAACTTCCTCACGACATCGATGCTATATATACCATAAATTTAGTATTCATTGTGCCAGTCTGACGATGCCCGTGATAGGGTGAAACCGGTCCGGTCAAAAATAAATAAGTGGAAAAAAGTTACAAAGGTTTTTAATTAAAAAAATCATTTTAATATGGAATTCCACCATGAATTGACAGTTTCAAAATTAGAAATAACAAATCATAAGGTAAATATATTAAATTTGCTTTGTTATAGTACATATTACCTATTTTCATTCAATTTATTAATTTTGTCTGAAATCAGAAGGCTTTTACTAATGCAGTTGTAAGTAATAATAATATGAAGAAATATGTGAAACAGTAATGCGGTTGTCAAAGGGTTAAATATGATCGAAAAATTCTAAGAGAGAACACGTGCGATGATAGCAAACAATAAGAAAGCTTCAAAGTGGAAAATTAATTAATCAAGTTTAACAATAATTCTCGGAAGAATTTAACGTTTGTAATAATTGATAAAGAAACAATAAAGCTTCATTGAATCTAAGTTAATTAAGGTCACGGAAAATGGTAATTAAACTTGTTATTATTTCAGACTCGCTTCGTCGGGTAATGAAAAATATGATGAACTCGAGTGGCTCTTAATTTTAATTATTGCGCACCATAATAATGGTGGCAATCTCAGGAGGCCAGGTACAAAACATTCTCATTTATCTCGCGGAGGATGAAATCTCGTCTTCAAGAGCAGCTTCCTTCTCCGATTACATTTTCCGTTAGAGTATTAATTTAGACTTGCGACTGTCAGTTTTCACAATAGTCATTTTATCAACAGATTAAGTTGTTTCTTAAATAGGTTATGTAATAAAAGCGGTTCAGATTAAGCGAGTATACGTACAGATAGGTATTTTCTTAAGTATTGCGTCTAGGTTATTAAGAATATTAAATATTGTTTCCAAGAAACAAATATAATTATTTCCCTGAAGTTGTCTTTCAAACGCAGGTGTAATATTTTTACAGAAGAAAAATTAAATTGTCTACCAACTGGTTACAACTCGGCTTTGTCGGAATTTTACCTTTGATTTCGTAATAACAATTGATATGATCGAAATAAACTGCGTGGCGTCTTGTTTTATTGATATTTCTCTAGCTCTATTACAGCCAATGATATAATTTTCGTTACAGATCCAAAAAATTGCGTTGACCTAGAAACAATAAGCAAAAAATCCTGTGCAACTCTCCCGATGTTTGAGCTTACCGTTTGATTGTATATGCTGCTTCAGAATAGTCTGTAATGCTTCGTAGAGATAATAGATAGGTACATTTTTAACTCAGTTGCATTCCGTATACGTAAATTGCAATCGTGGTTCGACTACTTTATTTGATTCCATCAACACACATTGGATGCGTGTGACAAAGCCGAAAGTCGTAACAGTAAAATAACCCCGTGAAAATACTACAGTAGTATTCCTCAATCATAATTTTATGTGTAAAGCCAAACACGTTCATTTAATATAAAACATTGTGACAGTCATCTTTGTAAAAAAGAGATTAATAGAAAATCAACCATCATATATCAGATTAAAAAATAGGCAGTAATTGAAAAATATTAACGCAATCTGTCCATCCAACGTAGTTAAACTGGATCGTTGCACCGTCCTGTCTATTATATATTTTTCATATTGTTCCGGTTCGGCAATACATTCAGATAAAAATCTACTAAAAGTTCACGATAACCGGAAGAAATAATACATGTATTCCGATTGGAAAAATGGTTTAGTTCGTAGAAAAATCTCATAGTAATTAATACCTACTGAAGTAAGTACTTAGTTTTGTCATGGAAATGGCTTGAAGATAAAACTAAGTAATACAAAAATGAAACAAATTAAATTACGTTAGTACTGAATTGTTTGGATATACCTATGTAGCTGTGCGCAGCTAAAACAGGCTTTGATAAAAATAGAGTGGAATTTATTTGCTGTCTATTGTGAACAAAAGAATAACAAACCACGTCTATCTATCAAAAAATGTAATCAAATGATATCCACTTTTTAAATAATTTTATTTAGCTATCAATTTGAATTCCTCTTGACAGAAACAAAAATATAATGCTAATTTATTTTGTTAAAGCTTTAATTAATGAAAAAACTATTTGAATCCAAAGATTACAAATTTTCCGATAAGGAAGAGAAGATAATTGTCTATGAATTTTTTATAGATATCATTTGTTATTTTGAATTGGACTACACAGAATGTTAAAAATATACTACTTATGAATAGCATTGTGGTACCCGACAACATATACTCAGCTTAAATCATTCGTTGAGCTCATTATAGTAGATAAATATTTAGGTATTTGAAATATGTAATAAAATAAATTAAATAACGATGAACATATTCCTTATTAAGTTGACTGCAATCGTTTTACAACAGCATACATTAAACAGATTAATTCAGTAAAATTGTTAAAATTTTGTTAAAACTAACCTCAATCTTTTCGCTTCATCGATAAAGGGTCGTTTTTCCATCTCAGTGAGCAGTTTCCACTCCGCCCCCAGCCTCTTGGAGATCTCCGAGTTGTGCATCTTGGGGTTATCTTGAGCCATCTTTCTCCTCTGGCCTCTAGACCACACCATGAAGGCATTCATCGGCCTCTTGATGTGCTCCTGGTGAGCGGGCATCTTCCCCGGCATGGTCATGTTCATCATGAAAAGGTTAGTATAACTTATTTTGAAATTTATCAATCCATTGATGACATTTTAATTCAGTCAATTTTTTCCACAATTTGTCTTTATTGATTTTAATAATTGTTCTTATTTTTCCACAAATTTATTAAAATAAATTAAACGTTTTATTTGTTAGGTTTGATTTTGTTATCAGGCTTTTTTAAATAGGGGTTGAAAAACGGAAAAGAATTTATTATAGTTCGGGTTGTTTTGTTTATGTTCGAAATTTGAATCTGCCAGTTTGACGTTTGAGTTTTCGCGGACGAATTATTTAGGGATTTTGGTTCCCGTCCGCCTTCAGGGGTGGAAGGATTTCAACTGAGCGTCCCCTGAATGCTCGGCGTGAGTCACCTCCGGCGGGCCAATGGGAGGCCGGCGCGGGCGGGGCCAGGGCTGGCATTGGCCGAGAGGGCAACATGGCGGCCGCGCCAACAGGTGGCGGGAAAAGACCGGCTAATTGGGTTTGGCCCTTCCGGCCGGCGTTTCCGTCGGACGTCCAGACGCCGAAATGAGAAGTTAGATGCATCACGAAGCTTTTGAACAAACGAAATTTTAGATTTTTTAATACCTTTGAAAGGTCGCACAAATCAAGCAATCTTTCTAACAGATAGGTACGTACCCAATTTAAAAAGGTAAAATCCTTTAATTTATTTAATTTAAAACTACTTTTCTTTTTGTCAACTTTTGGCAAACTAAGTGGAATGATAGATTGACTGTTTTATTTTCATGTTAATTTTAAAGTTTTTAATTTTATAAAATGACTAGTAGAAAATATTAAAAAAATAACAAAAATATTGAAGCAAAAGATTTAAAAAAAAATGTTTATGCCGTATATTCATTTCTAAATTGGAGTTACCAATATTTTCTTAACTTGCCTTCAAAAACTGAATGCATCGTTTTAATAACCTTCGTTATTAAAACGATTCAACTAATTATACATTTAATAATACATTATAATGAAGTTTCTATTTCAGCGCAGTTGGGTAATTAAAATATACTTGAAAAGTGAAAATTAAAAAAAGAGAACAATCATGTTTTGGAGAATAAATAAAATAATAATATTAAAAAAAAAAAAAAACAGAAAAAGCCTCGAAGAAGTACCCAGTACATGTTTTAAAACTCAACCCACCCTGTGTTGGACGGTTGCTGCAAAAGGGGAGGGAGGGGTAGTGAGAGACGCTGGAGCGTGAAAACGAAACATAATGTGATATTCCTCCCCCGTATCGCCCGAACCTACCCCACCATGCCCCCCCTTCCCACTAGGGGGAGATGTGTGAAAAACCCGGTGAATTTTTATGTGAACACATAGTTTAAACACAAGCTTGATTACAGCAATATGCTAGAGAGTTAGACGCATATATTTTGTTGGGGTAGGTAACCATGAAGGTTTTTTTTCGAAGATTTGTTCAAATGATGAAAATCGATCAATTTATGAAATAAATTGGTTCCTTGCATTTCGTCATCCCTGTGCACACACTCGTATGTAGATATTATTATAGGAAAAGGAATATTATATAAAGATTTTTTTTTCAATAATTTCTTTCATTTTATAATTTAAAAAAATAGTATTATCCTTGGACAAGTATACTATGTATATAATATATCTAATACCTTTATACGTATTATTTTTTTTCATTTTGATATTCATTTTATCATTTCTATTTTTATAATAAACAAATGGTGGGTTTCTATCATAATAATTTATAAAAACAGTTTTCATCTTCATTTCATTTAAATTTTATAATATTGTAATAAAAATAAATATTCAATAATAGTTTCTTACCTCTGATATCCAAAAATTGTGTATACGGGTATACCGTAGTTTAAGAAAAAAAAATTGTTCCAGTCTAAAGACAGCCCTGATAGAAAAAGCGAAAAAAGTTTTAAAATTGTTTTAATAAATCATTCATTTTGTCCATTTGGAAAACAGTTTTGACTTTATCGACAACATTTGTCAAGGATATTTTAATATTTTTTACAGTTTTATACGATATTTGTTCTATTATCACAAATAATCACACTAACCTTATATTTTTTCACATTTTTTCATATAAATTTATTTGGGCATAGCCTAATCATAAGCCTTCTGCAAGGTTCAGCTAAAAATAGTTTGTAGGATATTTAATGTTTTTACCACCGTGATATCAATCATTTCCAATAATGTCATTGATAAACGCCAACTAAACTAATAAAATTAAGAAAAAAAAGTATTACACGATGTTTGAAAAACTACTACCGCCATCAGCTATATAATCGGAAAATATTGCATTGATCGTGCAGTGGTGGAGGACTTAGCTAGCAGATGAATTAAACCTATGATGTCTAAGTGAAAACCGGACGCATTTGCCTTCTCAGCTATTTACTTAAACGACTTCTTTTCTTAGAAAAAAACCAATATTTTTATAAAGGAAAAACTAATAGACATATGATAACAATAACTGAACTCACGTGTATAGAGGGATAAGCATGAGTATATTTTGAGGATTGGATAAAAATAAATCATTTTCATAACCATTATTATAATCATCAGTAGGATCAATTTTGTGGTACTAAATTATATTTCACCACATTAATAACCCCATATATAATACAAATAGACTAGAGCACAATTACAATACTCGTCTCAATTTTAATTCTAGTTCCCAATCATACAAACAAATATGGATAAAGGACTTTAGATCACACGATTCCTACCTGTTTAAATATGTCACTCGGTGAAAAAAAATTGTATTTAAACTAAACAGTAAATAAATCTATTAAAAAATTTGCCTAGCTGAAAGAAGCTATTTGTATTAGATAATAAGGAAATGCGTATTATTTTATATAAGATTTATTGTTGTTATTTATGTTTAATTTAATTCTGATTGTTTCGTGTTCAAATGCTGTACATGTAAAACGTATGATTTATTGTCGTCGTTTATGTTTTTATTTATTTATTTTTTAATATTTTTGTAGAAATATTTTTAAGTAAGAGTCTTGAGAAATATTTATGCTTTAAGTCTATTACATATGTTATTTAATGTTTTTATTATATGTAACCTTAACTGTACATTTTGAGTTTTGACTTGTTAGCTCCCGTTAGACAAACTACAAAAAAGTAGTGTATCGGGACTTTTTGCATTGTATTTTTTTTTTGTAAAACGTAATAAAAAAAATTAAAAAAATTGAACTACGTTTATATAAAAATAATCGATTATGTTTAAATATTTGTTTCCCTTTATGTGTATAGTAGAATGTGTACACTAATTTATACCCAAAGATCCTCGAAAATCATATTTCGTAACATTGATTTAATCCTGTCACACACTATGGTTCTATGGCTTTACAAGTAGATCAGAGGGGCGGTGCAAGGGGGGCGTCCGAGGGCATATTAGGGCTCCATTCACGCATCAATGGGGCACATTCGGAGACAAAGAGGCGCACTTGTCATGTAAATACTCCGCCCGACCCCCGGGGGAGGCCGTAGGGATGACGTTCAGCATCTTAATATGAGACAATAATATTTCATAAATCTGCAACTACAAAGCGACCGGATTGATTACCAAATTTATACCAGAACTCTTCAAGTTTTCTGGGTTTTTATTAAACAGGGTGTATCAGGAAGTACCCGACAAATTGTAATGTCTAGAAATAATTTTAAAAATCATTAGGTATTGAACAGTTAGGGTCGAGTGGGGGTTTGTGTGGTTACTCGGCTTAGTGACTACTGACGACAAGCTTTTTGTTTGTTTAAATAAATCAAAACAAATATAAAAATTTCATCGGAGGCCAAAATGCCATCTACATTTTTTTACTACAAATAATCTCAGGAATCACTGGTTAAAATTGGTGGAGCACTTCATGATACAACCATTATAATTATATGAACTACTACGTTATTATATGCCCATATTTCTAACATTTCTTGTTCATCTTCCTCTCTACCACTTCTTTTGAAATCTATGTTTTCCTTCAATGACTTCCATCATAGCTAATTATGACAATGTTATTTTTTGTTTATATTTCCCGATGTTAATTATTCGAGTTCTCAATATTCAGACTAGTGGACACTTTTGCTTAAGCGCTTCAGAGACGAGGGGTTCTTAATCTACTTATACTTGCGGTTGACTTCGAGATTGAGGAAAACTAGCAGTCAAAAACCCTAGCAAGGAACATAAGAGCAGTTTTTGAGCAGATGAAAAATACAAACAGAAAATGATAATTGTGCGTAAGAATATGAATGTTTCTCTTCATGTTTGATTTTTTCCATAATGAGTACATTCAAAACATGGAGATGGTTTCTTTCCGGAGTGCGAGATAATAACGATCTTTGTTCACAATTTTTAGAAATAAATAATAATTCAAGCTTTTTGATTATGAGAATGATTTCTTTCAGAGCTGGCAAGCATGTATCTCTTTCAATGTAATTTATGAGAGCTTTAATATTGCATTGACCATGGAAATCGTTTCTCTGCTGACGGCCTCTGGTCAAACTGCTCGAAGAATGGCAATCCGGCCCTAGACAAGAAATAATAATAATAATAATAACAAAGCATTTATATAGCGCAGTTTTGCGTTGTTTCACTTCAAGTGCGCTTTACTATAAATAAACTTAAAAATGATTAAATAACTCCATTCAGTGGTATCCTACAGTGCTACTTTTACATTCTATTTATACATTCTTAACATATTACATACATTCCTGCTTATTCTTAAGAACTTAAGAAAGGTGGCCCATGCCTGATTTAAGGGATACATAACAAAAAAAAAACAGAAATGCAGCTCTACCTTCATGAAGGCTGAAAAGCTGTTCCTATCCTTATAAAAAACGAACAAAAAGTATAAGAAAAAAAATCGAAAAATATCTGATGACGATGTATTTTTTTCGTGAGTTTAGTAAGGAACTTTTATACTCATTTATTCAGTTTGCCACAACAATGAGATATGACAACAAAATTTCCATTTCCAAAAGTCAATGCACAATATTCATACCCAAACTACATATACCCTACCTTTGATCATAGAGTAACGCACGCCACTGCTTAACGTAAATAGTTTCTTTGGTTTCCATGTCTCAATTTTTAATATAAATATATATCCTATTATACCTTATAATAATTACCTCAGACATAAAAACATCAAAATCAATGTTTTTTTTGGGTGGCAGGAAAAAAAATTCAATAATTTTTTTTTTGTATATAACGGCTTAGACCTTAGATTTCGCAAATTCTTCAAAAAAGTTTTGTCGCCAGTGTTGAGGACCATTAAAAGTTTTTGATATAGATGATAAAACGCGATTTCGAAACTGTTAAGTCGTAGTTGTTTTATTTTCTAGGTTTAGACTTATGACTCCATGTGCTTGTGTGAATATACATGTTTCTAAAGAAAAAATATTTTTATTGAAATTACCATTACAGGGTCGACGCGAGGGGTGACGCCGCCTGTGTGCGAAATCCAAAAATGCGGCCCCTTTCATGCATTTTAATAAAGAAAAATTCATATATTTTGAGGTTTGTATTTTGAAAGCTGCGTATTTATTTACGATACTAGCATCGATTTTCGTGGAACTTCCGTACACTAATGCATTACAAATTTTAATTAGAATATAATCAAAGTTACCTACCAAAAAACAATATTTTGTACATTATTTATTTGACATATTAATCGACAATGTGGTGGAGACATCATTTGGAAATGCAAAATTAATGGATTGGCAAATAAGAGCAAATACTCAGTATGTCAATATTTAATAGCAATATTTATTTGCCCGGTAGGTGTAGGCCCACTTGCTTGAAGATTTGTAATATTTTGATATAATTCATTTTAATTTTTAAGTAATTGTTTTTAAAAGTTAGTAGCCAAGCTCGTAACAGGAGTAAACCGAAATGGTGCTCCGGTTATTGAAGTCCATTTTTTGAATCACCGCATTCCGTGACTCCAGTCATATAAATATAAGTAGTTTAAAAAAAGCTAGACTATGAACTGGATTGTCAAGTCAATTTGGGGGCTGATTTAGTGGTCAATTATTCCTCTTTATTTGCGACCTTCCTATAGCCTGTCTCCCCACCTTCCCCATTATATTTTGTTGTACACTAACACTACCCAATATTGCGAGTCCACTAGTTTCACTGTCTTTGCTCAATTGATATGTTAACATAGTAAAAAAAAATATCCAAAATCATCTTTTTTTTTTTAATATTCCAATAATCACTAATTACTCCCAAAGTGATATTATGTAGAATTAAATAGAAATTAATTATATATTGTTAACATTAAATATATCTATACCAAAATTTACATCGCAAATATTGCAAGTGCGTAAGTACTTCTTGCGTGTAAATGTTTGAATAATAAATAAAAGAAAACAAATTTCAATTTCAAGTCATACATAAAAACAATATTAGAAAGCAGGGGAACTCACTCCCGACATCGATGCTATATATACCATAGTTTTAGTTTTACTTGTGCCAGTCTGACGATGCCTCGCGATAGGGTGAAACCGGTCCGGTCGAAAATAAATAAGTGGATAAAAGGTACAAAGGTTTTTTAATTAAAAAAAAAATGCTTGGAAATGCTTTGATCAATAGGGAATCTCATCTAATTTTATTCAATACCAACACAAAGAACACTGTTATTCCAGTAGGTGCAACTTTACGCAGCAACAAAGGGGCAACCAAATCCAAGATAGGCAGAACTTTCTCACAACATAGTTTGACAGTGATATCGCACCATAACAATGGGTCTAGTGATGTCCGGATCATATCCTGATCAAATATGATGAAAACACTACTTATTCCGCGGATTTATCCAACGATTATAGAAGCGTGTGAAATGTTGTAGAAATAAATACAATGCGAAACAAAATAGATATATCAAGGTATCCAATATACTGATTAACTTTGTTATCAGAAGCTAATTGTGGCCAATATCATTATAAATAAATGTTGCATTGCATAATGATCATCCTCGCTACAACTCCTGGAGAGTCTTATTCGCCTCTACTTTCACCGCCCACGATTTGCCGATCTTTTGCTGTCTTCCATTAGTGTGCAATGACTAACTCCCCATTATTCTCATGTTTATGTCTTCCAACAATGTTTCATCCTTGGTCATGTTAATTAATATTTTTTTAGCCGTAGAAAAGGCAGATTTTGATTCCAACGAAAATTTTCGATCGATATTTAAAAAAAAATTGTTGATATCGACTATGTATCAGAAGTCCTCACAACAATAGGAATGAGAGAAGCCTCGTATTGCTTTCATCAAGCAAAAAGCGGAGATTTATGATCATGATACATATTCAATTGATAGTCCCAAATTAATACTTAACCGTATCTATTCAAATCTAATGTAATTATACCAATATACGTGCGCCAAAGTCTAAATAGAATCCCACGTCTTCCACTAAAATATGTATTTATTGAAAGATTCAGTAAATAAAGGACGGTAGCTTCAAGTGCGTGTCATAAATACTACCTTTATGACTAATAAATTTATTCAACAAGGAATTTAATAAGCCTAAAAACTTGCACATGGTTGTAGATCTCAATCGGTTCTTCGACAATATTATTCGTAGATATTGCATACTTATATTATCACATAATAATGATAATCTTTTTACGTAATATTAATATATGTAATCAGCACTTATGTTTGAACATTATATCACCCGTGGTGATAATTTCACAATTTTAGTAATACATGTTTCAGCAATTTCTTCTTAATGAAAAACAACAATTACGTTGTTTATAACCACGAAATTTAATTATTTTAATACGACGGACCGGTTTCGCTTAACACAAGCATCAGCGGGGTATAAAATTAATCTAATCAAAAATGCATTGTTTGTGCTTATATATACATACATATTTTTAAACCGTTAAAACCAAAAGACAAATTTTTAATAATCAATTAAATATATCCAATAGCACAATATTAATAATAATATATTTATTGTAATTAAATTTAACTGTAACTAAACGACGTGTATAGTATAATAATGTAAGTGTACAGTGGTTTATAAAGTAAAATAAAAAAAATAAAATAATAACAGTTATAGTTGAAGTTTCACATAACCCGCCTCAATAGGCTAGCCTGTGTTGAGGCAGTAATTTTGCAAATTATTTTATAATTTTAAAATACCTATGAATATACACTTATAATTAAGACATCCTTCGTAAATCGTAGAATCAATAATTTCGAATTTCGGTGAGTGCACCGGTAAATGCCCTATCATTACTTTTAATCCAATTTTTTACATTGTGTTTGAATATTTTTTGTGAATCAGATTTTTTATGCTAACCGGAAGAATGTTGTAAATTCTTATTGAAAAATACCTAAAATTAGGTATATTTCCCATAAACTCATAAACATTTCCCTATATCCCTTAATCACCTGTTCAGAAGACGATTTGTCTGTTTAAATATGATATGGTAACCCGTAATGTTACGGTATAAAACTAAGCAATCAAAATGGACGAGATAACCTGACATACGCTTATATACTCTCAAAAGTCATGTTGTCTCTTTCATACTCGATTGTCCCTTTCACACTCTTGGACATACGTTCACCACGTATATTGAAAAAAAAGGTATTATTTTATAGATATAAATGTATTTCACCTAGGTAGGTATCTCAAGTATCTCAACATGATTGTACTTTTTTGTTAAAGTATAATTTAAATAGTAGTTAAGTCAGTAAGAAGGATTAAAAAAAATTTCAGCAACGATATTTTGTGATTTAGGATAAAATTTTAAAATTAAACGAAACATCTATCTTCAATTCGTTATTCACTACTGACTAACTAACTAACTAACTAACCATCACGCCGTTCCTCCGCAGGGGTAGGCAGAGATTACGGACCGCCAAACAACTCGATCTTGGCACACACTTCTTGCTTCATTCACATTCATACAACGTCTCATACATGCTCTTCTGTTATTCCGACTTCCGACATGGCCCGACTCAAGTATTTAATTGACTTGATCGTGCCATGTCTTCCTCGGACGTTCCCGGCTTCTTCTTCCATTCGTATTCGCGTCATGCGTCTCTACATGCCCAAACCATATAAGCGTCCCTTTCTTAATCTCACTACGCTTACATCAGCCTTGCATTCTTACTGCACTCAAAATACTGATTGTGAATAATCAAGTTTTACTTATTAATCACTGTTGTATATGCAATAAATTATTTTTATTTAAACTTACCATTATGACACAATTTTAATAGCGCACATTGTTTGAACTGAATCATTTCCACAATTAATTAATTTCTGTTGAATTTTGATAACTAGATGCTGAGTTGGTAGAAATTCAAATTATTATTTGCAAAGGTTAACACAGAGAGACACAAGAGTGCTTTAGTTTAATCGTCGATATGTCAGTACCTTCTTTGTACAGTATGAGCCCTGTAAAAATAGGCATAAAAATGGTACTTTTAATGTCAAATATCAAATGCCACCATATTTTAAAATAAATACCCTTTCCAAACACCACAAAGGGTCACCGCAGAAAACATTCAATCAACAGCGTCCGTCTGATGCAACATCTGACCATCAAGCATCAAATAAGTAAAATATGAAATAGTTCCTGTCATTCCTCCTCCATAAATTACCATCACAGCGGCTCCCATACAAGAGCTGGCACAATGGAGTCGGGGGCGGACTGGGAATCAGGAGGCATTGTGGTCCCACGTGGACACAATGGACCGAGCAACGTTGCAAGTGTGAGACATGTGAGGACAGAGATGTGTTCATCTGGATTGTTGCAGACGGCTGTCGTACAGTGGACTTGTGGCAGATGATGATAATGTCAATGATGATATCATTGGTAATATCAATGTCCAGCTCAGCACTGGAATAAAAGGAAAATAAAATAGTTCACGAAAAATATTAATTAATATACCATTTTATATTTTAAACTATTATTCTACTAATATATACACCATGTTTTACATTTTCACATTCTTAATATAGTCGCAATATTATTTTAATTTATAAAATCTAATTCTAAAAATCAATTACTATCAGTGACGTGCAGTTCATTAAGGCTGAAATGCTGTGCTTTCCACAAGAATAACGAACCAGTAAAGTAAACAAAAGTTTTTTTGTGAATTTTTACATTACAATCGACTTGTACAATTTTTTTTTTATATAACAAATTTACACTTTTTAGTTCGATAAAAAATTGACAATTTTCAAACAGCCAATGTATTTTTTTAAATGAATACCGCACAAAAGTCCCAACTGCCCCCAATCGTCTGGAGCCAGTGAGACTATAGAATTCCCAATTGGGGAATGTTGCGAGGCTGAAGGTATTGGAGAGGGGAAGGAGAAGGGGAGAGGAAAGTGGGGAAATACCTGGCTATTCAGATCTGGTCACCAAACACGGCTAAAAGCCATTTCAATCAACGTTTCAATTCTGAATGGTGGTCTTTCTCCAGGGCGATACTGAGAGTATCTTCCACTCTGGAACGTGCGCAAATATACTATATATTATTTTTAAAGTAATTAATTGTGAAACAACACAAATTAATTAAATAAAATTTACTTGCGCACGCTGGAATTTGAACCCGCGACCTTCAGATTCGTAGTCGATAGCCTTACCCCTCGACCATGGAGGCCGAATGTATAATTCATACTGGAACTTGAAAAACTACACACACCCTGCCTTTGGCCATAGCTTAATGCCCGCCACTGTTACTACGTGTAATTTTTCGAACCCATAAAAAGAGTTCCACAACACCGCTGGGTTTATGAACATTGTGTACGGTTGATGTTTGTACTATACAGGCTGGAACTAATGAAGCCATACATAATATTATTAAGAAGGCACAATGCATTATTTCGCGGATCTTCTGGTTAAGGGATTCATCTCAACTCAATCAATGCGATTCATGTCCTTTGACAGAAGATATGATTACATAAGATGCATAAAATTCTTGGTACAATCGTGTTATAATTTTTATATTTTATGCATAAAAAGTTATTCAAACCACAATGTAACATAAGGATGAATGCTTTTAGTATCCACTTAAATTACGCGAATTATTATTAATATATTTTTAGAGATGTTCAATCATCTCTAAATGATTTTTACAACCCTTATGCCTTTATAAAAACAAAATTAATTTAGAAATAATTAATTATATAAATTGAAAATACACTTTGTATATACCACTTTACTTAAAATATATAAATATTTCTACATGTTTCGATAGCAATGCTATCATCTTCAGGAATAAATGAATACTAAAAAATAATTTCAAGTATAGAAAAATGATAAAAATTTAAAACAATAATTTAAGAATATACAAAATATGAGCATAAACAAAAATGAATTAAAGTAGGTAAGTAACAGATTAAAAATGTTAATGACAAAATAATTATAAAACATTGAATAATACGTTTAAATTAGAAATATAAATAAAAATTATCATTATTAATATTAATATGAAAATAAATTTAAGAGATAGCTATTTTTAAAAATATTTGATTATTTATTAAATTTAATTCGCTATTAACACTTTTTCTTATTTCTAAAATTTCAAATTTATCTAATTGTAAACCAGTTGTATTTGTATGTAAAACTTTTAAACCTTTATTTATATCAAACGAATGATTGGTTTCTAAAATATGATTTGCAAATTCAGAATAGTTGTTATTATTTAAACATCTTAGGTGTTCCTTAACCCTAATACTGAAATTTCTACAAGTCTTTCCGATGTAAAAATAGTTGCAATAATTACAAATCAATTTATATACTCCCGATTTATTCAAAATATTATCTTTATATTTGTTATTTAGAATGTATTTTTTTAATTTATTATTGGTATAAAAAGCTGGTTGGATAGTATTTGGCAAGTTTTTAATTATTAAATTTGCGGTATTGTTATTTAAAAATAATATTTTTCTCCATTGTTTATTAACATCAGTTATTTGTGGATTTTTTATTTTTTATTTTTTTTTACATGAGTACCGCACAAGAGTCCCAACTGCTCCCAACCGTCTGGAGCCAGTGAGACTATGGCATTCCCAATTGGGGAATGTTGTGAGGCTGAAGGTATTGGGGAGGGGAAGGAGAAGGGGAAGGGGAAGGGGAGGTGGGGAAATACCTGGCTATTCAGATCTGGTCACCAAACACGGCTAAAAGCCATTTCAAGCAACTTTTCAATTCTGAATGGTGGTCTTTCACCAGGGCGATACTGACAGTATCTTCCACTCTGGAACGTCCGCAAATATACTATACATAAGATTTAATAAATTTTTTCTTAAGCTTTTTGTTTAACATATTGTTTATTAATTTAGTACTATAACCATTATTTATTGCAATCTGTTTAATTATATTTAATTCTTTGTTAAAATTATTATTTGATAATGGTATATTAACTAATCTACTAAGCATAGAATGAAAAGCTGATAATTTTTGAGAAAATGGATGATTAGAAGTATTATGTATAACAATATCTGTATAAGTATCTTTACGATATATATTAAATTCAAATTTATTATTAACAATAGAAATATTTAAGTCTAAGAAGTTTATGTTAAAATTTTGTCCTATTTCTATGGTGAATTTAATTTTTTTATGGATTTTATTTAGAAAATTTAGGAAAATATTTAGTTGTCTTTCAGTCCCAGTCCAAATACAAAACACGTCATCTACATATCTTTTCCAAAAATAAACATATTTTAATAATAAAGCGCAACTATTAAAAAATTTATTCTCTAAATTGTCTAAAAATATTAATCAAATTGAAAATAGTTTTGTTTTAAAATAACATTAAATAAATTATATAAATCTTGTGATAAGGTCTTAGGAATATTTGATGAATTGAGTAATTTATTTATAATAATTTTGCTTTCATCAAGTGGAACACTCGGAAATAAATTAACAACGTCAAAAGATACTAAAAATGCATTGTAAGGGATATCCAAAGATTTTAACTGATCAACCAATTCTAGAGAATTTTTTATTGTATATTTAGTTTTGAAAATATTGCTATCCAAAATTAAATTAATTATTTATTCCTGAAGATGATAGCATTGCTATCGAAACATGTAGAAATATTTATATATTTTAAGTAAAGTGGTATATACAAAGTGTATTTTCAATTTATATAATTAATAATGATGCCACAAAGTTACCAAGCATTTGAAGAAATTTTAGAAATAATTAACCCATAGACTCATAACACCACAGTTATCGGATAACAAAAGGCAAAATATTATTTAAAAAAAAAAAACTAAATTTGAAAAACGTTAACGAAGCAAATAATTGATAAAAAGCTGAACCGAATTCAGGGCGAAATTTGAATAATATTTTTTTATATTAACATCCATAAATAGGTATTTTCTATTCATATGTTTATAAATATTTAACTTCTCGATAAATGATTTCGCTTGAATTTTTAAGATAATTTAATTTTTAACATATTGGAATGTGCTAGAGAGGTTTTATTAAAAGTGGTCACATGGATTATTTAAAACATTTTCTCGTTCTTATCTCAAGTTTCATCATACGAGTATATAAACATCGAAAAAATATTAATTTTTACAAACATCGATTAAAATACTAATTCCCACAAACACCGAAAAAATACTAATTCCAAACTGCTACAGCTTTCAGGGAAGCGCTTACTGTAATAACACCAACAAAGGAAAAAGGCTCTAGATTAATTAACCATAAATAATGAGCGTAACTGACTTCCTTTATCTTAGTAACTTCCAATGTCCTGCCATAAAGCTCCCTACCGCTCCTTTCTTGGCATCTGAATGCTACAAAAATAGCGAAATATTGGCAAAGGCAATCACATTGTGTCGGCGAGAAAACATAAATATTTGCACGGCCAGTCATATTGGCTGGGCTGCTTTATTGCCTGAGTTTGGGCGGCCGCCGCCTCGGGCTGCCTTATATTGTTGAGGTCACAATGGCTTCTCCATACCCAATAGGTTCTTTTTACACATTTCAGGGAATATTAAACGGGTCTCAAGTGAGTTGCATGTATAGGAGCTTAACTCCCACGATTGATTCATCTGTGTAGTCAAGGTTACCCTCAAACTAACTGAAGTCAGCCAAAGAAAAATAAAACTATTACACTCACCTCGATGAAAAGGGTAACTTTACTAAATTAATCTTTTAATACCGATATAAAATTCCACTATTTTTTATTCTTGAAAAAAATGGAACAATAAAAATGACTTTGCGTCTTACTTTAGACATGAAGGAAATAACGTCGATCGTTGGAAATTGTTGCGTTGACCTAGAAAATCCAGATTGAGAAGATGTCATCTGAACTAACCGTTTGGACGTTTTTGGTATTGTGCCAAATTATTACATTAATTAAATGATTACTATTAATATCAATATATATAACGTTTGGTGAAGTCGTGTAGGTACCTATGTAGGTATTTAAATCGAAATATTCTTAAATATGCTATACAAAGAAATTATTTAAACACACACAAACAGGGTCTACAAAATGTATTTAGTAACAATCTAATTTTCATCGCTAAAATAATTAACATTTTTTCACATATTCCCCTTTCACGATCCAATAACGTTTACAAAGCGGATTCAATGTTTTTTCTCTATAACGATACCCCCGGCAGACACGGTTCCCTCACACAATTAAATGAATCGAGAGGTTAACCCTCGGAAAACTACATCTAGAAATAGACTCAGTTATAAAACATTTTCTGTGTGGGGAAGGGAGAAAAACAACAAAAAATGTTAAAGTAACTCATCTCATCTCATAGTAGACCCATCCTCTACCCACACAGCCCCTGGAGTAGCTTTTCTAAAAATTACTAACCTAAAAAACTTATTTTTCTCCTATCGGAGTTTGCCTATCATCAGGGAAATCTTCAATCTAAAGGCTGTATCCCGGAACATTTCTATGGAACTGCACTCTTACCAGTCACGCATATTACGAAGCCATGAAGTGAGTATGCAATAAATTAACTGGGTGTCCACATGAGTTCAAAATATTGTTTACTATTGTAATTTTTGAAGCTAAAGAAGGAGCAAACTTGGCTTCCTTTTACTTGTTTGAAAATGATATGGGAGATATAAAGGAAATATTCTTGACAAATTGAATGTTACATAATAATATATCCACGGAAAATCGAGGATAAGTTACAGTGACGGATTTCTTTTTTGATATGGTTTTTTTTTTAAATCTTTCAAATTGAGGTAATGTGAAAGTTTCATGAAGTTGTTACGATTGAAAAGAGAAAGTTCATATGTTTTCACTGTTTTTTTTTAATTTAAAATTTAAAAATTTAAATTTTTTTTTATTTTTATATTTTTTTTATTTGGAATGCGAATATTAATATAAACAAAAATCAATTTAAAGGTTTTGTGAAAATAGAGAAAGAAAATGGGAACGGAGATGGTTACAACGCGCCTCGAATTTCACAATAATAATATTTCTATTCATAATGGTGGTTTTCGATTAGGTTGAACCCAATTAGTCAAAAATGGATACTTTTATAATTTTATCTTCATTTTATACTAGTTGAAGTACCCGGCGTTGTCCGGGGTTATATATGGTGGTTTTACCCCTACCCAGTAATTTTACTCTTATTTTGAACCTGGAAAATTTCATCAATAAGCACCAAAATTCTGCTTTAAAGGATGGGAAAGGGGAATGGGGGTAGTTTTTCGTAATCTCATGAAAACATTTACCTTCCTCTTGTCTTGAATTTCAGGTGTGCAAAATTGCATCTAGTTCGGAATAAAATTGTAGATTTGTATACAGAATAAATACACACTGTGCCCGGCGCATTCTTCTTTACATAATAGATAGATGAAGAAGTTAACAAAGTTCTCATCATTGTAATAATTGAAGGGCCTCAAAAAGGGATTCACTCTCAAAAAAACAAAATTGAGAAAATTTAAGAACGTAGTTAGATCCCTATTCCACGAAAAAAATTAGATTCGTATTCTAAGATAGAAAATCTTTAATTTGACTTAACTCAAAATATTTTTAACTAAAACTATCCAGAAATGAAAGTAAGTACCATAAAGAAATCGAGCTTATGAATCGTTCTATTATTATCTCACATTATAACTATTTATAAATTATTGATGTCGTGACCTTTGTGAGCTAACGTAGCGGTGATTTTGTTTTTTTATGCACACAACATCTAGTTACTTTTAAAATGTTCAAAGAAGATTTTTGCCATTATACTATATAATGTCGCCGCAAAGTAATTTCAATCTTTGGAAGAAATTATATAGGTACCCTTCGCGACACCTACATAATACGACACAAAATCGATTCCTAACATGTTTTCTCTCTCATTTCCTTTAAAAAGATCTCATTTATAAAAACGGATTTTTTTTTTGTAAAATGTAGATTCTGCATTTGTACGTCCTCCGGGAGTTAGGGTCCATCGGTATAGGCCCCTGCGGTGGTCCTGTGCCCCGTATATCCACTATTCTGCTACGCCTTTATGGGACGAGGACGGCTCACTTCATTCCTCTCCCGACAAAGCTATTGGGTTTTCAATACACGGGCTATAGAGCAGGCGGGGAAATGCTACACTCAAATACGCACTGAATCTTTATATTACTGTAGATACCTACATACGAGTACATGGGTAGTATGGTGTTTATTTATTTGTTATGTTAGGTTTTTATAAATTGTTCACGTGTGAGTGAGAACAAATCTAGAGACACATACACGCCTGTTTACGTTCACGCGTATCGATTTACAGCGTGAAATCTTTAAAAAATGATGTTTTCACAAAAAAAACATTAAAATTTGATGTTTTCCCAAGATAATGCGAAAAGTACGCCAAACGAAAAACTCGAAAAATTTTAACAATTGCATTATCATCCATATTGATTGTGATTGTGTTTATTTCTAAAAAATCAATTTTTAACAATTTATAATAAACCAGATTTAATAATGTTAAGTTTGTAATAATGTTATTTATGAGTTTTGCCAGTTGACTTTACTTTAGTTTTATCCTATTATGACGCTATTATCAAACTGATATTTTAATAATTTGATGATGGCTTTTAATGACGAAATAGCTGTTATTTTATTAAATCAATAATAATTACTTTGTTTAAAACTACCGTATTTAATATGTACATATCTGCATGTTTCAGGAGCTAGGCTCCCCTCTTCAGGATAAACAATTTACCTACTAAAAATAGTCACAAGTATAGACAAATACTAAGAAAATAGAACAAATTAAAAACAAACCAAAATTAACAATAAGCGATGACAGTAGATAAGTAATTAATAAAACATAATTGAAAACTAAAAAACAATACGGAAATATTAATTAAAAAAACTGTTTTAGAAATAAAAAAATAAAATTGTTTTTAATATTAATATAAATAAAATGAAGCAAACAGCAACGTATACTCGTAAAATAATAAAACTTACTATTATTATTATTTATTTTAATAATATTGTAAATGTAGTTATTAATGAGAAAATTTGTACGTTAAATTTATAAACCTTTATTTCTGTCAAAAGAATATGGTTAACAAATTTTAAATTATAATAAAAAGTTAAAAAATCATCAATTTATTCTATATGTGGTATATGGGTTCATTTTTTAATTGCAATACCGCACAAGAGTTCAAAATGCTCCCAACAGTCTGGAGCCAGTGAGACTATGGCATTCCCAATTGGGGAATGTTGTGAGGCTGAAGGTATTGCGGAGGGGAAGGAGAGGGGGGAGAGGAAGGTGGGGAAAAGGGGAAATTCCTGGCTTTTCAGATCTGGTCACCAAACACCAAACATTTCAAGCATCGTTTCAATTCTGAATGATGATGATCTTTCACCAGGGCTATACTGAGAGCATCTGCCACTGGTAATGGTAAAATGAAATTTCCACAGCTCATGTGTTATTAATATTAAATCCGTACAGAGATTCAACTGCTCCCGTCTGGAACCAATTAGAGATGGAGAGAAATAAGGTTTGGAAGTGCCTACCTAGTTCTTCAGACTTGGTCATCAAATAAGATTTTTTTTACCAAACAGCCAATTCAAGCGACGCGACGCTTCGATTCCGGATGATGGTCTTTCACCAGGCCGATACTGAGAGGTTAGTCAGACTATGGCATTTCCAATTTGGGAAGTGTTCTTGAGTCTTAGGGAAAAGGGGAGAGCAAGGGGATGGTTTGGGAAAGATTAGGAAGTACCTGACTACTACCCGACGGTTTCCGTCGTCGAAGGGTAAGGTTTTCGACTTCGAATCCCGAGGTCAGGGGTTCGAATTCCGGCGGACGCAAATATATATATTTTTTTAATTAAACTGTGTTAGTTTACATTTAATTAATCTATAAATATGTATAGTATACTTGCGGTACGTTCCAGATTGGTAGATAGGGCGTAATCTCACTGGCTCCGGTTGGCAGGGAGCAGTTGGGACTCGTGTGCGGTATTCAAATTTCAAACACTGTAATAAAATATTAGACTCTCAAAAGAGGTCGCTTTGTAATATACCTATGTAAATTCAGGATATTAATGAAAGGTTATTAATTAATTATTATTTCATTTTTACCATCGCCGTACTTCAACGAGCGACCTTTCGGACCAGATACAAGGATCTTACCATTCGACAACTGAGGCTTTTAGAGATTTTTCTTAAATAGTATTTATTTTTTTAAATTAACTTTTCCGTTATTGCATATAAGACAGCTAACGAGGGAGGTAATTTTGTTTTACTTCAAGCTCCTGTGAGTAATTGTATTACAAAAAAAAATCTTGGAAGAAAAGCCTGTTTATTTTGTTCATTTTTATTCTTATCCCCCATGGAGATATGTTATTTATTATGATTTAAAAGTTTGATTTGATATTAATATATTCGCCCCCCTCCAGTAAACGTTTAGGAAGATTTTAGCTTTGATGCCCGGGGCGAAGTCGTACAAAGAAAACTATAATAAAAGACGCAGAGCTTTCGTATTCTGCATACGAAGCTCGGAGCTCTATACGTTCCAATTTGAATACATACGTAGGTAGCAATATTTTCTTGCGCATCCCCCTATGTATCAATAACTGGATGTATCAGAAGTTGGTTAACATTATGAGAATGTATGAACCATAACTTAAAAAAAAAATACTATTGTACAAAGCTAATACTTTGTGGTTGTTCAATATTAAAAATAAAATAAAAAATTCTTTGTATAACACCACTTTATTGAGTATTTTTCTAACCGATTCTGGAATCACCGTTCCTTCTTCAGTACTAATTTAACATAGCTTCAAAGAAGCACAGTATTGATAAATATACTGGCATAAATATTCTCCATATTGACAATAGAGGAAAACGATTAGACAACTTAGAATTTAAAAAAAACCGTAGAGAATAATACATTTATTATTTAGCTTTTAAATGTTGATACATTTATAACACAGTTATGCAAAGGAGTATAATAATATAGTACATACAATAAAAAATAGAGTGTAACAGAAGTAAGTAGGTATAATAAAAGTAAGTAGTTACAGCGTAATGAATAACTGTTTTACCTGAGGTTACATTGTAACTGCAGGTTGTATAAAAGAGCATAACAAGTGAATTAGTATATAATATAATTAAATAAAGGCAGAGACCATGTAAGTAGCTAGTTACAGTGCAATGGGTGGGTAACAGGTTTATAATTATTATGAAGTTGTAAAACATGAACAGTTGTAAAGCGTATTTAGAATACAGCAATCCTTTATTACGCCCGATTGGGTGTTTTATTGAAATATAACATAATCAATGAAACCATAAAAAGGTGCACATGAAAAAACTTAACAAATCTAGCAAAAATATTCAAATATACTGATTTTTATCCTAGACACAGTGTTGTAACGGTAAACATCAATTGAACTATAATACTTTGAGTGTGATACTCATTACCGAGTCTGTGCAATCTTTGAATGGGAGAATTCTCGAAATAATAATTCGAAGATGCTTTATTATTATATCGAGCCGTCCGTCTCGTATTACGGGTAGGTACACGCTTCACGCAATAATGAAGACACAATTAATAATCTTAAAAACCTCTTTTACAGTCCTATTTTGAATATGTTCCGTTCTCCACACCATCTGCCTCTTTCTCTTCCTCCCACTTTTTACTTAGTCCTCCGCAGTCACTCTTCCACCCCCACTCCAACACCTAATATATGGACCAAGATTTTGTAATAATGTTAAGACAGTATATATTTATCCACGAAGAAGCAACGGTGATTCTGAAACCGATAGGAAAAATACTCGAATAAAGAGGTTCTATTAATACTCGAATAAAGTAAATTTATTTTAAAAAATGTATCATGTTTTTGTTATGTTCATTTTTCAAAGAACAATCAACCATTTTATTAAAAGTAGGAGAATGTTTTTTTTCAATCATGTTCGATTCATTTGTTGTAAGATTTACTACCATGGTAGTAAAAGAACTTGTAATGTGTCGTTTTGTTTAAAAAAATGTTAGGTTATTTGAGTGGATATATGGAAATTGTGGGATATTTAAAGGATTTCAACATTTTTGCTACTTTTGTGAAACTATCGTATTGTTTCAGTGATTATCGGTTTTATCCTATTACTTTATTTACATGGAGATTACAGAGCAATAGGCTGCGTTTTTAAGAAAAATCTCTGTTGCTTTATTCTTTTACACATTTGTGAAATGTCTTGTCGATTCATCATATCTGGTAGAAAGTATTGCATTTCATTGCTCTGAATGCAACACCAGATCAAACTATTTATTTCACTGTAAATTCAAATACATTTTCAACTTTAAATTGAAATCATACAAAATGAAGCCCACTGAATTAATTACGTAAAAATTACATTAGAAACATTTTTTAATAGTATATTATACATTATACCTGAACTTCTATTCTGTCTTTAGTTAATAATGCCTAAATGGTCGAAAACTGTATTTTTACCATCTATAGATTTTTGTTCAAGATTTGTAATAATATTACATACACTACTAAACTATCTATTATTTTTTCTTCCAAAGATGAGTAATCATTTTGTGGCGTCATAATTAAATTATAATTATTTACTTACTTACTTTCTACACTCATTTCAAATGTTTATTTATGTTTGTAATTTCTATATGCTTATTATTTGTCTATAATTGTCATTATTTTCAGTATATGTATTGTTTATCTTGGTGAGGGGAGCTTTGGTTCTGAAACATATATTAAAAACAGCGGTTTAAACGGATTAATTCTTATTAATTTATTATCTTTTATTAATTTAATAGAACTTACATGGTTTAAAATAAAAAGATTAAAAAAAACATTTACAGCGACTGCTTAGTTTCCAAATTTAAAAAAAAAACATTTACAGCGACTGCTTAGTTTCCAAATTTAAAAAAAAAACATTTACAGCGACTGCTTAGTTTCCAAATTAAAAAAAAAACATTTACAGCGACTGCTTAGTTTCCAAATTTAAAAAAAAAACATTTGCAGCGACTGTTTAGTTTCCAAATTTAAAAAAAAACATTTACAGCGACTGCTTAGTTTCCAAATTTAAAAAAAAAACATTTACAGCGACTGCTTAGTTTCCAAATTTAAAAAAAAACATTTACAGCGACTGCTTAGTTTCCAAATTTAAAAAAAAAAAATTTACAGCGACTGCTTAGTTTCCAAATTTAAAAAAAAAACATTTACAGCGACTGCTTAGTTTCCAAATTTAAAAAAAAAACATTTACAGCGACTGCTTAGTTTCCAAATTTAAAAAAAAACATTTACAGTGACTGCTTAGTTTCCAAATTTAAAAAAAAATATATAAACTACCATATTTAAACAAACCATCCAAAAGTTACTGATTTAATTGAATTGTTGAACCGAATTTACTTTATTCTTTTACTACAATAATGTAGAAAAACTGTTAACATAACTCAGCTTAAACAGTGTCGTCTAGCTCGGCTTTCAGCTCGTATCATTATTTCCATCGTGAAGTATATAGCTACGAAATATCCCAAGTACACGAAATAGCTAAATTGTTTGTGTGGTTTATTTAAATTATAATCTCGGACGAAGCCAGGTACGAGTAATAAAACTGTGAAGAATAATAAATTAAATGAATTGGTGAGGAAAAAATGAGTATTTTTCCCGACCATCCGATGAAGACGGTAAGAATGTATCGGGATGTATTGAAGCGTACACAAAGGATGTATTGTGAGTGTAGCTGTGCGCAGAGGTGCCTAAAGAATCTCACACAGAAATCATACATTTGGAAAAGATTAGATTCTGAAACATGCCTGCGTTTAGATCTGACATTATTTGTGAAAAAACGCTTAAACTATTTACGTTTCATAGAATTTCCGAGATAGGAATGCTGAATGTAGCGGAGAAAGGCTTAATGGGGTGGATCTTTGGAATATTATATCGCTGAGATTTGTAAATCATATCTAGATATACGTTCTTATGAGCCTTGGATCTTTGATAGTAAACAATATGGAAATGATTTCTGAAGAAAAACTACATTTGCAATGTAATCAGATTTTTTGGAGGGGCACAAGTTCAGTCCTACTGCTATTTTAACGGTTAATTTTAAAATTGAATTAGCAAAAATCTAACAAATAGCTTTAAATTATAGTTACACCACACATTTTTTATTGGTTTTGACAAAATTATAATTAAAAAAACTTAAATTCATTTCCACTAATAAAGATTTTATCGAATTTTAAGCAATCTCTTTTAATGGCGTAGAATTTTATATATATCAAACTTTTCTGAACTTAGCATAAACTATTGCCTGCCCACATTAAACCCGCATTGTTCACCGATAATACTATAGGTAAATTCCTATAAAAATACTAAAGATAGGGATCATAAATTTAGCCACCCAGGCATTGACAAACTATGTTGCAATGACTGTCCTACGTTCTACATACTAAATACATCCCGTAATGTAAATATAAGAATCACGGAACACTTAAGATGTTTAAATAATAATAATTTTTCAGAGTTTGCCAATCACTTCATTTCAACCGATAATTTTTTTAATAATAATGACAGGAGTTTAAATTGTTCACCGTAATAATAAAGGCAAAAAATTAGATAATTTAGAAGTACTGGAAATTTAAAAATCCCTAAATAATAATTCTAGTATATTCAATAACTAAGTAAACTTATCGTATCGTCCTCTTTTAGATATTTTTCCAGTGAATCGCTTTGTTCATTAAAAAAAACTCCTACTTACCCCTTCCCCCTTGGTCGGCTCCCACTCCAACACCTAAATATTCATGTACGAGTATATCTATCATTTTTTTATGTAGTAGTTTAGTTTTAATATATTCCTGACGAGGGAAGGGTATCTCCGAAACCGGTCGAGATTATTATATATATAAAAGTGGTTCAAAACAAATTTATACATTTATATTACAATTATGATAAGCCACAAAGTAAAAAAGTTTTTTATGAATATAAAATAATAACCCTTTAATCCGATATTCATAAAATTACACTATGTAATATATTTCTTGCCAGCGGCATGCTGTAATTTTTTTCCGAATAATCGGTTTTTGATAGGCATTTTTGCAGCCATAAGATTTCTTTGATAATTCACAATTTGAAGAGTGCCTTTCCGAACAGAGAGTGTTTATAAGAGATTTTTTTTTTAAATATAAAACTCCAATGATCCAAACTATTCTAGCAAATTGGATAAAAAATCATGGCATGAAATATTATCTGGTGTAATTTGAAAAAAATCTTTTTTTTAATATGAATACCGCACAAGAGTTCCAACTGCTGCCAACCGTCTGGAGCCAATGAGACTATGGCATCCCCAATTGGGGAATGTTATGAGGCTTACGGTATTGGGAAGGGGAAGGAGAAGGGGAGGGAGAATTTCTTTTGTATAATTTTCTTAGAATAAAGCTAAATACTTAGGTACCATTGTAAATTTAACGAATTGGCAATTACACTACAATCTTCCCAATTTAAATAGTATCTATATACTATATACTGATGCCTAGTACAACACAATGGCGCAAACACATCTAACAACCCCACACTAGCAACTTTTCTAATTTCCAGCAAGGTGCAGTTGAACAGAAAGCAGCCGCTATCTCGAACCAGCGACAAAATAGCCCCGTTCTGCTCCTCATAAAGAGGAATTATGTCCCCTTTATATGCTCCCGACTCACCCCCTTCCCACCCCCGGCACAATCCCACCCACAGCCCGCAGACTATCGCTGTGGGGTTGTCTCTTTGCTGCGCCACTGTATTTCAAACAAAGAATTTCGTGTGATTTTTATACGAACAAAGTCAATAACCCTAATGACATTCAAATGCACTGAATTTTTCAGAACGGTGATTGAATACTACCTGACTAAAAACAATATTACTTCTGTTCTCAGATTTGAATCCCGTGACCGAGGGGTAAGACCATATGCTCTGGGTCCAGAGGTCTTGTGCGAATAACAAAAACTAAATTACATGTGATAAACGCGGTTGGCGATAATAATAAATTATATAAAGAAGCGAAACCACCAGTCCACAATGGAGTGCTGATACCAACCCTGATGTATGGCAGTGAGACATGAAACTGGCAGAAGAAGGATGAATGTAGACTGAATGCTGTAGACATGAGATCTCGGTAAACCTATATATGATCGTGTGAAACATCTTGAGGTTCGCAATGAATGCAAGGCTGATCAAAGCGTAATGAGTAACATTAAGAAAGGGACGCTAAGATAGTTTGGACATGTGGAGCGAACGAACGAAGAAAGGAATTCGAGGAGAATATATGAGGCGAATGTGAATGGAAGAAGAAGTCGGGGCACTCTAGGAAGATATGTCACGATCGAGTGAATTAAATACTTAAGTCGGGCCACGTCAGAAGTCAGAATAACAAAAGAGAATGTATGAATGTGAATGAAGCAAGAAGTGTATTCCATAATCGAGTTGTTTAGTGGTCCGTCCTCTCTGCCTACCCCTGTGCGGAGACGACGTGATGGTTAACTAGTTATGGGAGTTAAAAATGGGAGCTTTTTGAAAATTGCCTTAACTATGCTTTGTAATTAGATTTGAATAATGGGATAATTATCAATATTCCACTTCTCCTCTTTCCTAAACACATCTCATACCCATCGCCTTTAAACAATCCCCATTATCTTTTAAGGTAGTCGCATTAACAGATTAAGTTATATATATCTGCATTATGTGACCTTCATGTAAGTGTGTATGCTGGTGTTTCGTAAAGAAGATTGTAATGATCTTATTCACTACTAAAAATTTCACATTAGTAATTGAACATTGAAAAAGTGAAGAGGTGTTTTCATGTCGTTACTCCAAGGCGTAGGCAGTTATGAAAGAGTTCAAACCGCATCGTCTTCACATTCAACTATGGTAGCATTCTCCATATTCGAATGAATTTTCACGATCTCAAATTTTTGTGGTAGACATTTTATGTCAGGTTGTGAGACTCTGAGACTTTGTTTATACTGGTTCTTGCTTGAGTAGTTAATATTTTTGTTATTTAAAAAACAAAACAAAAAAAATAAGGAAAGTCACTTTGTGGTTTGACATATTAATGAAATAAAACAATCGCTATGTTTATAATTACACGAAATGGGTACAAAATTAAATTAAGTTTAAAATTGTACCCTGATGATGCTTGTGTTAAGCGAAACCGGTCGGTCATAATAAAAACTGATTATAAACAAAACGATTGCTTTATTTCATTAGAGATATTATTAGTATTTTTTTATATGAATACCTCACAAGAGTCCCATCTGCTCCCAACCGTCTGGGGACAATAAGACTATGGCATCCTCAATTGGGGAATGTTGTAAGTCTGAAGGTATTGGGGAGGGGAAGGAAAAGGGAAAGAGGAAGAGGAAATACCTTGCTATTCAGGTCTGGTCACAAAACACGGTTAAAAGCCATTTCAAACAACGTTTCAATTCTGAATAGCGGTCTTTCACCAGGGCGATACTGAGAGTATCTTCCACTCCGGAACGTTCGCAAATCTACTACATATTATTTTTAAATGAATTAATTGTGAAACAGCACAAATTAATTAAATTAAATTTAATTGCGCACGCCGGGATTTGAACCCGCGACCTTCGGAATCCTAGTCGAGAGCCTTACCCCACGACCACGGAGGCCGTCCGTAATAGCAAAAAAAAACAATTTAACACATGCATTTGTCTAAATTAAGCACTTTCTGGCCATTACCGTATTCTCACATGGGTTCTAACTACAAATAGGCACTAACCATTCTTTTTCTATGTATCTACATATGACAACGTTATAATATGCGATCGAACTCACATTATGATATCATTTTCCAGGAAGGAAAATTCTGCTGCCACATTTTGGGGTTGAATTTCTTAATATAAAATTTAAAACAATAAAAGTAGATAGTCTTCAAAAAAATAATAATAAATAATAAATCCATTTATGAATATCAAACAATCAAACAAATTCTAAGGATTTTCTCGTTAGAACATTGGCTCAGGCCGGTATTTGAATATACTCAAGAATGTTATCTGACGGAAATATTAAATATTTAATCAGTATTCAATATCTTTTAAACTACTTGTTAAAAGAGCAACTTACAATAGTTATATTTCAATAAAAAAGGTTTGTCAAGGTATCTACCAGAGAACGCGTAAATATCTCTCAAGCCGAGCTTGAAAAGCATTAAAATCACCTTAAATTTTCCTGGAAATTACTAAGGGCATTCATTGGTAATAAAAAATGAAAAAATATTGATTTTCACTATAAGTATATTTATAGAAATAATATACTAAATACATAATACAAAAAGCCACAGTTTGAAAATGTATTAGGAAGTCGAAATAGCTGTCACACGTAATAATAATTACCTAGCAGAACTTTTTTTAATAACTAAATCGTTTTTAAACTAACTAATAGCAGCTATTATAAAATTTAAAAAAAATACATAAAAAAATTAATTTAAACTTAAAAAGCAACTGAAATACTGGTCCTTAGATTTAGACAAATCACCCGGTTACTGGTAGGTCCCACCGTTTAAATCTTAGTCGCGTCAATAAGGCATTTTTTTTGGTTTTCCAATATAAAATATGCAATTTGGCAATAGACAATGTTTCCCTGTTAAATGACTTATTTGATGTAATTAAATCTATATCTGTACACTTCTAAAGCGTATTCACACTTAAATCAATTTTTAAAATGCGCCCCCAGTCGTTCGGAATTACCCTTCTATTCTCGGCAGCCTCCCACGGAACTCCCCCCTTCCCATCCGCACTTCCCGTTTCATTGAGACACGTAAAATAAGCTGTAACTTATTGTTATTGCGAGCTTTAAAAGCTGCGGTTTATGTTCTAAATCACTTCTGCTTACACAAAGGGGAGAGGGCGGGGGTGGAGAGAAGCGAACACAGATTAGTTCAGGGGTGATAAATTCATTTAAATATTCTTCATTGACCATTTTTTACGGTTCGGCTGCTGCGACTGCAATATTTATCCAATCGTATATTAATTGGTTTGCTTTTTTGTTGAATTGATTCAGACAGCTATGTCAACATATTTCACTTTGTAGTTTACTGTTTAGTTTTTTTATGTGAAAACCACACAATCCCAACTTTTTTATTTTTTAATTTTTTATATGAATACCGCACAAGAGTCCCAACTGCTCCCAACCGTCTGGAGCCAATGCGACTATTGCATTCCCAATTGGGGAATGTTGTGAAGAAGAAGGTATTGGGGAGGGGAAGGAGAAGGGGAAGAGGAAGGTAGGGAAATAGGATAATACCTGGCTATTCAGACCTGGTCACCAAACACGGCTAAAAGCCATTTCAAGCAACGTTTCAATTCTGAATGGTGGTCTTTCACGATGGCGATACTGAGAGTATCACCACTCTGGAAAGTGCGCAAATACACTATTATTTTTAATGAATTAATTGTGAAACAACACAAATTAATTAAATAAAATTTACTTGCGCACGCCGGGATTTGAACCCGCGACCTTCGGATTCGTAGTCGAGAGCCTTACCCCTCGACCATGGAGGCCGTCAACTTCTCAAACCCAGTGGGGACTATGGCCTCTGGGAAGGGGAAGGGAGTGGGAAAAGAGGAAGGTTGAGAAGTACCCGACTTTTGAGATCTGATCACCATATACGGATAATGCCATTTAAAGTAAAATTTCAAATCTGAACGGCGATTTTTCACAAGGGCGATACTGAAAGTGTCTACTCGGCTTCTCTCGAAATTACAAGTAATTTTTATCTACGAGTATTTTAATAATTATAGAACAATTGTATACATATATGCAAGTAAGCAATTATACATAAATAATTAAATTTATTTCATACCATTAATTATTTTACTTTTCATTTTCTTTTGTTTGTTTTCAATTTCATTTTTTTTTCTTTTTATGTACGTTCATATTTTTATAATCCTATTTTACTTTTTCTTTTATGTACTATACTCGTATCTCATGTAATATGGGAGATTGGGTTTGCACTTACTATCCACCCAGTCATGCGGAAATAAAAACTTTAATAAATTAATAAATAAATATAGTTGCATATTACGAATTAATTAATAATGAGCTGAAAATAGTTTCCAGATGTGAAAGTACTCTCAGTATTGCCCTAGTGAAAGCCACCATTCAGAATCTAAATGTTGCTTGAAATGGCTTTAGCCGTGATTGGCGACCAGATCTGTATAACCAAGTACTTTCCATCTTTGCTCTTCCCAATCTCCTTCCCATCCCCACTACCTCGAGCCTCCCGACGGTTGGGAGCAGTTGGGACTCTTGTACGGTTTTCGTGTTAAAAAAAAGTTGTGTTGATCTATAAAATCCAGACAAAAGTGCAAATTTCAATTCGCCAGTGCGTAGAAGGTTTTCTGCTTTTAATTTGGATGGCGGGTTTGGGTCCCGCCGCCCCGGGAACTGTTCATTGGATAACCAACACCTCTGACATAGCAGGGGTGCTCGTGTTCATGGGGTGAAGTTTGTCCATGTCTTGGCGGCGGATGCATATGGGCCGCAGTTGCGTGGTGGGCCGGATCAGGAGAGGCCAGTTGAGGGAGACCACTCGACCTCTCCTGCCGGCCTCTCAACCCATCGCCTTACACCGCAGTAGGAGGGATGGATCGATACGTCCGTCACTCCTAGACACACTGGACCCCAGATTCCCATCCTTTATAACTTTTTCCTTATCAAAACTTCCTTTGCTACTTTCATAAAAATACTCTCTACACAGCATAATTATTTTCTTTAGTGCCTTAGTGTCTCCTACTATAAACTACCTACTTATTGTATATTTTGAAATTGATTAAGAATTTTGAATTTTAGAGATTTGCAAAAAAGACTACCCTGCATATTGCAAAGAACGTGTTTTATTATTTACAAGATAAAAAGGAAGAAAGTGTTTAAAATCGTAGAAAAACAAAACAACGGCTTCCCTCCATTATCTTTTCTAGTAAATATAAAATCCCTCCTATAAATCATCCCTTTTTCTTGTGGATTCCAGGAAAACATTGTTTACCAGACCAAGGGTTGGGTTTCCATTTGTTTTCGTTTTCTCCTATCAGCGTGTTGGGATCTTGTCTGCTTCTTGGCCTCGCCGCTTAATATATTGTTTCAGGAAGCACGAAAGGATTATTAAACAATGTTATTATGGGTAACTCATAGTTGGGATATCACGTTATTTTACTCTAAATATATTTAGCGGATAAAACCTTGATACTTATTCAAATGGCGCCAGGAACAAATTGTATTTTGGCGCCTTTTAAAATATATATATTTCTGTGACCAGTAAGTGGCCGAGAAGGTATTCCAACTAAACCCAATGGATTTTTTAATTTAATTTAATACTGTCAGCAGGTTAATTTATGGTAGATTTTGAATATAGGTATATTAACATAATATTTTTTAGGTAAAACAAACCCTTTTGTTATAAACCACAAATATAATTTATTTTTCGCCTATAGGCAAACACGGTGTTTGTTTTATTTAATGTGATTTCAAACAACAAAGTGATTGCTTCTAACGAAAATAAAAAAAATAAAAATAAAAACATATATACGAGTTTATATTTTTATTTTTTTATTGCGACTTTGTTAATAGGCACATGATGTAAATATAAAAATGTCAACAGAATAACAGTTTTAAATACACAATGGTAAAATAAACACTTCAACTATTATGTAATCAAACTATAATTGCATGTCAACCACTCTGGAACGACTGCCAATTATAAATTATAATATCTACAATTAATCTCAAAAAATATGTCACAGCCCGGATCAAAAAATAAGGTAACTTTGTTATTCAAAACATGATAAAACCAAACCAAACATAATGTGTTAGCAAAAGATAAATAAAAACAAAACTAATTAATACTCGTACACATCAATACTTGTGAAACATTTAACAGATTCAAGTGAACATCTCATCACAGGTTCTTCTAGTGATTTGGTCACGACACATATACGAGTATAACACTCCATTCACAGTTTCGTCTCTTCAAACCTACCTTAAACTCCACATTATAAAACACCATACAAAGCACCTTTATTACATTTAGAAACAAAACATTTCATGTAAAATGGTACTGCATAATGTATAGATATAAATAAATAAATAAACTATTTGTTAAAATGATTTTTTTTAAATTAAAAAACCTTTCTAACCCTTTTCCACTTATTTATTTTCGACCGGACCGGTTTCATCCTATCACGGGCATCGTCAGACTGGCACAATTAAAACTAAATCTATGATATACGAGGTGTGTTCAAAAGAAAAGGTGAATTTTGAATTTCCGCGGGCTGTGCACATTCGATTATCGATTTTTTTTGTGTTGGTACACATATTTTTATCATATATTAGCATTATCAACCATTTTGGATTAGTGGTTTGTTTTTGACAACTGGAAAGGTTAGTCACGTTTTGTGTGTTCTTCGAAGATCTTGAAATTTTCTATCGATGGCGTTCTTATGGGTAATTTATATTAAATGCGCAGGTAGTCAATAGAGGAAGAATAATAAGTTGAAGCACGTATAAACAAATATACTCAAATAATGCAATAATAATACATGGTATTACATAGGCTTAATAAAATTTCACAGTGTTACACCTTTTTTCTTTGTGTATAAAAAATGAATGTTTGTCGGTGTGTCCTCGATTTTCTAGATTTACTGGTTTCGCTGAAAATATCACAGTTTGTTCTTATTAGTGCCGGAACGTTTAGAGATTAGTTTGAATGAAATACCTATATGTAAAACTGTTAGTATAACGTTTTAAAATTAGTATTGAAAACATTTAACCCGCCATGTTGTATTGAGGTTAGCCCATAGATATACCACTCTAATTAGCCACCGATTAAATATTCAAAAGAAGAAGCTTTATTTGAGAAGAAAATTTTTAAAATGGAAAACACAACTATGTACCTATTTGGAAACTTAATTATTTAGATGTATTTTGAAAAAAATAAATATTTGAAATAAAATGAAATTTTAAAATGAATATTTCTATGTTTAGAAATAGTTATAATCGTCAAAATGCATTACTTTCGCTGTCAAATCAATTATGACATCCACACGATTAGCGAAAATTCACAACTTCATAACTTTATTCCAAAAAAATAAATAATCCCGAGCGAGGCCGGGTATACATCAGCTAGTAATAAATATATTTTTTCTAGCACATATTAAAAATATAAGTAGAAGTAGAAGTATAGAGTACCTACCTTAACAATAATAATTAAACAACGATAAAGTAAGCAATAATATTCGAAACATGAACGGGAAATCCTTCATCATTGCACAAGCAATATTATATATATATATACACGAGTATATATAGTTGCTAATTATGTGTATTTTTTTATATTCTACTATTTTTCAGTTTGCATCAAAATGGCGTTAAAACGTCACTTTCTAAATATGTAATACCATACAAGTAATGATTTATGCATGATTTTTTTTAGCTGCATTTTATTAAATACAGTTTTTTTTATATGTATACCACACAAGAGTCCCAAACTGCTCCCAACCGTCTGGAGCCAGTGAGACAATGGCATTCCCATTTGGGGAATGTTGCGAGGCTGAAGGTATTGGGGAGGGGAAGGAGAAGAGGGAGAGGAAGGTGGGGAAAAAGGGAAATACCTGGCTATTCAGATCTGGTCACCAAACACGGCTAAAAGCCATTTCAAGCAACGTTTCAATTCTGAATGGTGGTCTTTCACCAGGGCGTACTAAAAGTATCTTCCACTCTGGAACGTGCGCAAATATACTATATATTATTTTTAAATGAATTGTGAAACAACACAAATTAATTAAATAAAAATTATTTGCGAACGCCGGGATTTAAACCCGCGAACTTCGGATTCGTAGTCGAGAGCCTTACCCCTCGACCATGCAGGCCGTCAAAATACATACCAAAATGTCCAAAAGAGGTGAAATTTGAAAACCATTTAGGACCCCTTTGAACGTTTTACCTAAAGTTTCATATAGAATTCATAATATTATCTTCTTCAATGACATTTATAAGCTTCAATGTGTTTACAATTACAATGGACGGAATATTAATTTTAGAATTATGGAAAAGTCGATAGATGTCCCGTATAAATGAAAAATTGAATACTTCCATCCGAGATACTATCTAGGTTAAAAATATATTCTTGTAGAACTTTGCAATAATTAAAAAAAAAGCAGCCAAAATGATGCGAATTAATTAAGGATAATATGGATAATCCTTAAATTGAGATATGAGATCGAAAAAAAACGACTTACAAGAATGAATAATTAGGTCTCAATAGCTCAATTGGTATATGGAGACGCCAGTTCCGGTAAGGCTGTGCATTCTAGCCCCATTGCGACCGTTACTTTTTTTTTATTTTCTGTGTCTTGTTCTGTGTCATGTTTCAGTAAGATTTGTTAATATTATCTTCTTGAATGATTAAATGGAAATAAAATTAGAAATATTTTGTTTACACCACTGTTTAATATATAAATATCAACATGTTTCGGAAGCGAAACCTCCCTCATCAACATGCACAGTAATTAAGTAAGTAAAAATAGACAAATTAAACAAAAACTACAATAAGTAATGTAGTCTCACATTGTAATTTTTCTAGGTTTATTATTTGTCGATACTTGTCATTATTTTTAGTATCATGTGTATCCTGATGAAGGAAGCTTGGCTTACACACATTAATACACATTAACTGGTAAGACGGTACAATAATAAAATAAAATAAACATATTTTGGAACAACAAATAAGTTAAATAGAGTCATGTGGGTCGCGAGCAAATTTACCCGCGACTAACTACAGAAGTATTTGATCGCGGGTGCTCGACGATCCAAATGT
>JAHDVE020004503.1:0-18311 GCA_022606495.2 Halesus radiatus
GTATCGTGCTGTCGCGGGGTCGGATGTGTTATCGAAGTGATAGGAAAGTCTGCCACACGGTACTGTGCTCCTGCGGAGTCGGGAAATTCCCGTGTGGTTCCATCACGTCGATAACACTATGAGATGAAACAAATATTATAAATCTTACATAAGATACAATGGCACGAGATAATAAGCTAATGGTACAATATAAATTACGAAGATAATATAATGTCGCAAAATTAGAATCCTAAGAATCACGATAATTACGATCACGTCGGTTACAGTCACTCCTCGTGTAACCAAACTTTTGGAGTTTTCTCCTTTTTTTATTTTTAGTACAATTTCTAAGACATTCGATGCAGAACTTTTTTTATCTGTTCCCTGTCAGTATTTATTTATGTACATATTTAATTACACTCAATTAGGCTTTACACGTTGAACTTTTTTTTAAATCAGTACAGTACGCATATGTTATTGAATAATCCAACAATGAAAATATAAACTGAAACAAAAAAATAGCAAAGAAAAGAAAATTTTAATGAACAAGATATACGCATATGATATGTATAATTTTAACAATAACAGGGGAAAAAGTATAAATAATCAGAAGCAAAGAAGATGTTAGTATTTAATGGAAATGTATTTTGAAGATAAATTTAATGATCATTAAACATTGAAACATTAAATTAATAACATTAAATTTAATGAAGCATTAAATTTATTTAATGAAATATTCATTTGAAACATTACATTTAATGGATCATTAAATTTATAATTTTTTTTTTTAAATACCTTCGTAGCCAGTAAGTTAGAATAAAATAACAATCTAATTTTCATAGCTACAAATCGATCACTTTGACGCATAGATAGGTAATATATTAAATTAGACTAGATGTTCTATATAAGATGGATATTGGAAATGCAAAAAATTACGGACGGTTTCTTTTTATAAAAAAAAAATAAAACTTGAAACTTCTCTTGTACTTTTGTTAACAAAAAAGCACCAGTAAACTGAACGCAGACAAATTAGTACGCTTTCCGCCAAACAGTTACGCCAGCCTCAGAACGGCAGTTTAAACTGAACCCAATTTATTACAGCGGTAACGCTGTATGGAAATCACTCTAACAATGCACGCACGCTGTACAGTTGTTCTAAAAATATTTTACTGGAACTGCGTAAACCGTATGGAGAACGTAAATCTCAGTAAAGTGCAGCCGTGTGCATTTAATGCTTTAACTTTACCAACGAAACGATGCATATCGGCTAACTTTCGCACACTTTTCAGATAAGTCATAGAGATTGCGGTACCTACTGTTTTCTGTGAATTCCCCACTCAGAGCCGGATGCCCTGGTAAAATGCCATTCAGGGTAGAAACGTCATTCAAATTGGCTTTAGCATTGTTTAAGGGCCTGATATGGATAGTCAGGTACTTATCAACCTTCTCCTCCCCCATTCCTTCATCCTCATAACATTATACAAATTGGGGGTGTCAGGGTCCTACTGGCTCCGAGCAGGCGAAACTCGTACTTATTTGTAATAACCAGTGGCCTGAATCGCTCCATGTCCAAAGGTAGACCGCGTGTAATTTTTCAAGATCGGTTACTAGCGATTACAAAAATTACAATGAAAGCGGTATGTCTAAGCCTAGCCGCATGCGGTATGCGGATGCATGGCCTTGCGTTATGTATCCCGCTAAAAAATTAGATTGAGTAAGTCAAATTTATGACCAAAGATAGCCAAACGCATAAAATCGTCAAAAAAAACAGTACATTAATAAAAAACGATTGTGACATGAAAAATATTCACCTTTTTTGTCTATTATCTTAAAATTGTTCGTTTTTCTTAGGGTAGGAACAGCTTTTCAGCCTGGTTTTAACTATATGTATGCATGTATTAAAAAAAATTTAAAATTGTTCCTCTTTATTTTATGTAGGTCCTTATTTGTAATTGAAACATATCGCTGCACAAATAATATTGTAATGAATTGTGTGCTCACCTACAACTGGAATCACCACCATAACCATGGTTAAAATGTATTATATTACTGTAATAATTATCTGATGTATTCAGCTTGTGAGCCATTCGTAAAAATTAAAAAAATTAATATCAAATTGTGGTGTTAGTAGCCTATTTCTCGTATTCAGATAGAGGTGTATATATTATTTAGGTGTGTGGGTATATATGTGTATGTTCATGTGTATATGTGTGTATATATGAGGAAGGGTGTGTGTATGTGGGTGTACATATGTGTATATATATAAGTACATATATGTATATATGCGTATGGGTTTTTGCGTCTGTATGTATGTATGCACCTATGTGCACATGTGTGCGTGCGTGCACATATATTAAAAAAACATATAAATATATATTATGTATATTTTTAGGATCTAATCCTTACGAATGTCTGTTTCTCCTTTCTATCTTCTACTTTCTTTTATAATTTTTCCAATTGTCAGCATGTTATTATAATAAATCCATATGTTTACACTAGACTTCATGCAAAGTAACTATACTCCATTGGTCACCATGAAATAGGCAGCCGTCTAGTATGTTGACCTAATGTATCTACTCCATGTAAATGTCTCCATTAATTATCATGTATTTTATAAATAAAAAATTAGTTAATAATTTGCCAAGTAATCTAATTAAATCCAGCCCTGTTCATTTGGTTTTTTAAAAGTCTGAGAGAAACGCTCCAATGTTTAAGTCATTTTAGCTAAGCTGATTACAGCGGAAATTCTCTAGTCAGATATGGGGTAGAAGACGCTTGTGTTTCTTTACGGAGGTGGTAAAAGCTTTATATGCCAAACGATGAAATTAACAGTAGTTTCATGATGTTGTTTCTGTGGCCTTTTATTACCCATCCATTAGTTCCACTTAAACGACACATTATTAACACAATAATTTTTTTTAAATGTTAATCTACCGTATATTCTAATTGGTTGGAAGAAAGTGCCACCTGGTAATAAATAAAGCTTTTTACTACATCCATCTACGATAGTATGAAGTCAATATGTCTTATTTCACACGAGGTAGAGTCCTGAAAAATCTCGTAAAATAACGGAATGTCACTTCCACATACACAAATACTAAAATTCATGATGTAAAAACTATAGACGAACCAATTAATTAACTCGTATTTTCTGTGATACAAATAATTATCATTCATGATGTTAAATATTATGATCATGCATATACATGCGTGTATGGTAAGTACGCATATATGGTTGTATGAATGACTCTTGGAAGGGTTAATAGGGGTGGAAGAACTGGATATTTTGAAAACTTGTGATATAAATTGACGATATAATCATATGTTGCGTAATAATTTTATCTGAATTTGGTTACTCGTATAGAGGGCTGTTATCTGCGTGAAAACATGTTAGGTAAAGTCAAATAACTACACATGTTTTTATATAAGTATTTTGCAGGGAATGGCGCCAGCCTATATATCTGAACTATGCATCCGACAGGACTTAAGTGATAGACAGCTTACTCTGAGGTCAGCACATCTAGATGCTACTAATCGTCTAATTGAACTTTCAAGGTCAAATGGAGCCGTCTACTATGATCGCTCTTTTCGTGTAAATGGCCCTTTCATTTGGAATAAACTTCCCCCAGCTCTTCTAATATCCAGAAATTGACTGAATTTAAACGGTCTTTAAAAACAAACTTATTTAAGAAATCCTACTGTCTATAAATTTTAATTTCTCTTCAATTTATTATAAAAAGTCATTTCCTCAAGCCTCTGGTAGTTGTTTGGTTTCGGTTTCCTTCGTATATATATATTTTTTAATTTTTTATGTGAAGTCAGTTATTGCTGAACATAACCCGACTCCTGTCTTAAAATGTTACTATTTTTGTAGTAATATTGTGAATGTGTTATTTTTATATAGCCATATGTATACTGTATAATATTTTGTAATTTTTTTATGAAAATGCACCTAAGGAGTACTGTAGGAGTAGTATTAAGAATAAGCAGGAATGTATGTAATATGTTAAGAATGTATAAATAGAATCTAAAAGTAGCACTGTAGGATACCACTGAATGGAGCTATTTAATCATTTTAAAGTTTATTTATAGTAAAGCGCACCTGAAGTGAAACAACACAAAACTGCGCTATATAAATGCTTTGTTATTATTATTATTATTTAAAGCCACCCCTAGGTGAAGATTGATAAAAATGGCAATTACACCCTTATTTCTATTTCATTTTACATACAGGCGAAATTGAATGAATTAATCTAATGAATAAATTCTATCTCATGACATACTCCATCTAATTCTCAATTTGACAGGGAATCTATTATTGATTTCTTGCCTGCATTCGTATTTCTAACGCATGGCACAGATACTGTGGGTGACGCCGCGAAGTTGCTGGAAGTATTGTATTGTGCAGGACTCTATCTAACGTACAGTATCAGTATCATAAAAACTCGTGGGCCACCGTTCGTCCGAAGCCCTCATTCCAGAACGACCAAACCTCCGCAAGTCACCCAGTCAGTAATGCCAAGTTCATCCGTATTCTCTATCGCAGACTGTATTTCCTGATTCAAAGAATAATTAAATGTGTTCTGAATTCAGTTGTGATGTCGTAGTCACTACGTCTTTGTTCCGTCGATATTGAGTCTGTTCCAACTAGGTCCAGATGGTGCAAGTTAGTCAAGTCACTGCAAGACACTAGTCACAATTTTCTAATTCATTTATCAGTGACCGCGGCGAATGCGTTCGTCTTTATTTCCAGTGGGGTCAAACCGTCAGATTCAGTAGTCGGGCGAGAATTTCCGAAGTAATCAGTAGAGAATAACAATGTCGATGGTAGGGACGGTGGGGTGTCATTATAACAACATAGTGATTTCGTCCTTTATTTTCTGTGACCGTCGCTTACTTTTAGTATGTTTTTTTGGCGAGTAATATTGTATTTAAAAATAAAAACATTATTTACTACATTGAAGTGTATACACACTCGTATATACATTTTTCGTATTATTTATTATCTAGTTGAGCACGATTGCTATTTCCGTATTTATTTTATTTTTAAATATATTATTACCAACACTAGCGCAATTTGCAATGCGAAAAAATCTCCCGTTTTTATTTATTTCATTTTATTAGATTTATTTACGAAATAAAGGAATGAATTAAATGATTAAATTCACAAGACTGGGTGAATCAGACTGAATCGATTCACTATTGCGAATGAATCTGACCATGTTACGTCATTAGATAGATAGTTTATTTATTTACATTGTGACATTATGTACAAATCATTAGTAAGTTTCACAAATTATTGAGGAATTAATAGATAATGATGTTCCTTCCTGCTTCGCTAGCCTGGACCGTATTATTGCAAGTAGTCCATTTCATTTCATGGTAATATAAAATGATTATTTTGTGAACATATTTGTATACTTTCCATTATATAATAAATAAATAAAAAAATACTTATGTATACTTATAACGGCCTATTTAATATTAAAAAAAAACAATGTACGAGTAAGTAAAATTTATGCCATTCATAATACATAATTTTAAAGAGTAAAAAATAAAAATATAAATACTTTTAAAAAATACATTGCATTTCAAATGTGCAATCATGATTCATACCTCGGCCAAAGTACGAGTTGCTCAGCTTATACAAGTGACCTTCATCGTGAAATCGCTGTCGTGAACTATTTAATTTAGACAAACATGAGCATAAAACACGATCACGTAACAAAATACACTTAACATCTATTGCTCGGCTAAATTGGGAATCAACGCATTAAAACGCGTCTCAAATACTAAAAATATAATTAATTACCTAGCAATCTGAAACCACCAGAAGCAGGTAATAAAAATAAACGACACACGCACGAATAATATCTCAACAGAATTTCTAAGCACTCAGTTGTCACCTAGTTGAATCCCATTCCCCTGACTTTTTCCATTTGTTATTTGATTTATTTATACACCTTAATATTTTACTAATGTTGTTTTTTGTTTGTATAAAAATAACGCAAATTTAAATTATAATAAATTAATGAAATTGTATTTATTTTATGAACAAATAATCGCCATTCGGGTATGACTTACAAATAAAACTAAACAGTAATAAATAATTGTTTCTAACAATCTGAAAATCTTTTGGTCTTTATCATTAAAAAATAAACTTTTTTAAAGCAATTACGGCACAAAATTTCTTACTACCCGGATCCAGTGGGACTACAGCAACCCCGATTTCAGTATGTTGTATGGCTGGAAGTGGGAAATTCTAATCACGTCTCAAACAGTTTCAAGCAACTTTTGATACCGAATTTTCATATTTCACAAGGACGATACTAACAGCATTTACCACTCCGAAACGAGTTTCAAATATGTCACATTTTATTTCGTTTAAATATTTTGTAAAATAATTCACGGAATTGATTAAAATTTTGTTTGCCCAAACCGAGATTTATTGGGCCTGGCACCAAGGAGCCTACCGCTCTGCCACGAAGGTCTCCGTAGTTTGAAAGTAATGAATTTATAATCACTAGGAAAGGATCGAATGCCACACTCATTCATCTAGACACACCCTCCATGCTTCATTCCCACGGATACACCTTTTCTCCTCATTTTTTCTTCTCATGACATCTCTCACCTGACGAACGTAGCGTGTCTTCCTAACTACCTCTTCCATCTGTTTCCGCGTCATACATCTTACTTACACCCTTTTCTACTACCTTCTCTTCAACTTATTAGTTAAGCACGCTTACACCGGTGTTGCTTCCTTTCGGATTCTCATTCATATTTCCATAAGACTTCATTAACTCTCATCTCATTTCTAGAATATTAACTATTTTATGCGAACACCGCACAATGGTTCCAACTGCGCAGAGCCAATGGGTCTGTCGCGTCCACAAATTGCGAAAGGTTTGTAAGATAATAAAAACACATAATCAATTTATTGGAATACCTTATTGAAGCTCAAAAACCTCATTGTAATGTTAAATCATTGAAGATAATATTAACAAATCTCAAATGAAATATGCCACAGAAAAATAAAATTAAAATAATCACAGCAATCACACAAAAAAAAACAGCAAAAAATATGGAATATAATCGAAAATAATACTGGTAATATTATAATTAAATTGAAATACGATATCGATAAAATGACTTCGTTGATAATAATGTTAATTTTTTCTAGTGGTTAGAGTATTGTCCCGGCTAGACAGAGGTCCTGGATTTAATTCACAGATACGACCGATACCTTTCTTTTAAATTTTGTGTCTTTTCTGTTTCATATTTCATTTGAGATTTGTTAGTAATACCTTCAATGATTACCGAAACATTTTAGCAAAGGCGGGTAGTCAAACCAGATGCGCAGTTCTGGAAGGTTTTATATCACCACCAGCACCATGCTGAATGCACGCTTTGGGCGCCAGATAGATGCCAGAATGATGGTATATAGAGCATGTAATTAAGGTGCTAGACGAGACGAGATGATGCCGGAAAAACACCAGATAAAATCGAAAACTAGGAAACGAATCGACCATGTGACTTTATAAATTTCTTGATTTCCTTTATTACTTCCATGAAACTACATTATAGGTTATTGGGTGGAACCTTTTTTATTGTAAGGTAAGATATCTAGTAAGACAGACTAGTGTTAGTTGAATTTTACTGATAAGCAAAGTTATACGTAATTAGACGCACGTATAAGAATATAAGTTTTAAGGCATTTTATTTTTTGTTAAAAAGCTATAAATGTTTAATTTGTCACAAGTAACCACTAAATGTCGGATTTATAACCTGCCAATTGATGAATTAAAAATAATTAATAGTTTATTACGTAGTTATAATTTAATGCGTAGGTTTTCGTCATGGCGGATTTGATAACAATTAAACCATTTTTGTCAAACTGCTTGCACCAAATTTTCTGAAAACCATGCAAATTCTAACTCGAAACTAAATTTACTAAAAAACATTTAATTTTCTCAAAAAGTAACTCACCACTCTTAATCAATGCTAAAAGCTCATCTCCTTTGTGGAGGTATGTTAAAAAATATTTTAAAATCCGGAATTGATATATTTGAAGACGGTAAATCCCTATTTCCAATATCTGTTTGGTCATGAATACGTACCTACATTAAAATTTCCTCATCTTATTATTAAATTATGTTAAACATTCTAAGAATTTTCCCCAACAATCACCTTGAATTGTACAAATATTTCACCATAAAACACTAAATTAATTAAGTTCGCGCGTGACTCGTCAGTTTCACAGCAAAATTAAAATTCCTTTCAACTTCATTTAAATTTTTGACGCATGGGTTAAATAATAAGCGAAAATCTTCCTAATGATGTAATGACGAAATAAGTGATGACTCCAATACAATGCTTTTCAACTATGATATTGTTAACTTGCTAATAATTACTAATTAAAAAATTTAATTACATGTGATTTAATTAATACTAATTTACGTGAATTAAATATTATATTCTTGCTACGGTCAATGAACTCATCAAACATTTTAAGATTTTTTTAGACTGACATCGTGTGTGAAAAAGATTTACATAATATTATAAACAGTTTATTAATAAAGATAAACTTTGAAACGATTTCCAAAATTGACCTCCCATTACTCGGTGATAGAAATTCCATTATCTGTGTTTATTTAGAATCCTGCTCGAAAAGAAAACACGTTTCTCCGCAAAATAGCGGTTTTTTTTACAGTTTGTAACATCTTAGGTAAAGGTATCTGTCATATTATTTCATAAGATGTCGTTGACCCTTTACTTTTATTTTGTTTCATTGGGAGAATTTTTTTTTTTCAAATTTGGCCTCAAAGGAAAATGAATTGAAACATGATTATTATAAATTATTTTTATTTAGTTTCGCTGGAAGATTTTTCTTCGTAGTTACTGACCTCTACAGAAAACGAAAAGATAAAAGATAAAAACACAATTTAACTAATTTTTATCGTCAGAAAAAAACTTTAATTAAGATAGTATGAAGTTAAAACGCAATGCTAGCAATAGTTCAAGACACGCTTGTAAAGTGTACGCATGTAAAGTTTACACAAATAAAGTGCACGCATGTAACGTGAACTTAAAGAGTACCCGTGCTTGCAAAGTGTATGTATGTACCCATATTAACTGTACGCATAAGTGAACGCATGAAAATGTATGCGCATACAGTATACAGATGTAAAGAATACCTACACCACGTTAATACATTATATTGCTAGCGCAGACCCGTGAAAATTCACGGGATGTTGTTATTGTGGGATTTTTATTAACTAAAAGTTTTAATATTTGAAGAAATCTGTTTTTTTAATGTTGAATAATAATTTTATATTAAAAATTAATATTAAACATTATCATCACCGGATTCAAGCACCGATCAAATGCTTGAAAGGCAATTACGCTGACCATTAGATCACCAACTATTGCAAGAGCGGCGGAATAAATTCGTTATAATATATTTAAAATGAGAATTACGTATTTTTAAATTTAATTTTAGAATTAGAATGTTACGTACAGTTACGTTATCTATACTCGCAACACGACCGAAATTATATTGTTTAATAATCCTTTTTTTAAATATTCTATCCTCACCAAAAGTAACAAAAAATGCGGGAAGAAGTTGAAATCTTTGCTCTTTGGACGACTATCATATTAAGGTCTATTCACATCTACCAGCACCGCGCAGGATAGAACAGTGCAGTACAGGCACAGAACAGACATAGCACAGACGCGAGTAGGGCTGTCAATGAACTGTCAACTGGGCGTTAGCGTCCGCCACAACGTGCTTTGAGGATTTTATAATCCTATTCCCATATGTATTATTATATTATAACCTAAATTCCCCGATCAATCCAATCAGTTATAAATCTTCTCGGTTTTAGCAATATCTGCGTATAATGGCGCCAACTGACGAAGATGGTGGTGTTAACGGTATGTGTTCATGTTAACTGCGCAGGCGTAGCGGCCATCGGCATCTCGGCCGGTGCTGGCCCATGCATGTGCGGATACGTTACGCTTACGTACGCTGTAATATGAATGTGTTCATAGATAATGTAGGCAACTAATGTTATTGTGTTTGCACTGTACTGTTCTGTACTGTGCGGTACTGGTAGATGTGAAAATACCCTTCTACGTAATATGGTGTTTTAGCTGAAAAAAAAAAAAAAAGATTATGTTAAATTTCGGAATAACTTTTTGAAGCTTATAAACATCATTGTAATGTATTTTTAATCGTTTTAGATAATATAAACAACTCGATAAATAAAAAATGAAACCGAAAAGACACAGAAAATAAAAAAAAGATAACGGTAGCAATTGGAACTCAAACCAGGGAACTCAAGGTCTATCTGGGACCTCGCAGTCTAATTCACTGAGCTACAGCTACCCCAATCCGTTTCATCATTTTTATCTGTATAATACTTCGATTTATAAACCATTAGGTCTTGGGTTCGAGTCCCAGTTGCTACTGTTATCTTATTCTTTTCGGTTTCATGTTTCATTTTGAGAAATGTTAATATTATCTTCATTCATTAAAAAATATATATTATTATGTTATCTTAGACAACTTATGACAACTGAAAATTTTATTTTTGGATGTAATAAAAGGAAATTTGCAAGATTTAAAAAAAAATCTATAAAGCCGTCATCCGCTTGAAACGGGATAAATCCGAATCATTCTTATTCTCGCCATAAATTGAAATATCGTAGACAACATTCTGTCATATTACGCGACTCAATCTAATTATGTAATTATGACAGCACCATCTGAGCTCCGGCATTAAACTTAATTATGGGAAATTCAAGAACAGTAAAGAAAACCAGTTGTCATTATCACCAACGGACGGCGGCGGAAAGCAGACAGTCCGACAGTCAACACACTAGAATCAGGATGCCATGGAACAGGGGTCAACAAACTTTTTTTGTGACAATCAAAAAAAATTATGCTCATAAGGCGAAGAAGCGAACTCAAATACATCTAACTAATTCTATTTCATTCGAAATAAAAAAGGTTTTTTTCATTTTTCATAGTATTTACAATATTTATACCTACATAATAAAAACGAATTAAATATTTCTTCAAACGATAGGTATTCACTTTGTGGCGTCATTATTAATAAATGAATTTTAAAAAATATGCTTTGTATTCACCACTTTATAAATATACATAGATTTCTACATGCTTCCAAAGTGATGCTTTCTTCATCAGGAATATATATATTATATTGTGTTGTATATATTATAATATAATATACGTATTATAGTATATTCCTGCTGCAGAAAGCATCGCTTTCGAAACATGTAGATATCTATGTATATTTATAAAGTGGTGAATACAAAGTAAATTTTTTTTAAATTAATTAATTTTTAAAAAATTGTCGTTTTTTTAATTAGGAAATTAAGGCACCAAAGAAACAGTTAAAATTTGTGTATCGTTAAACAAAGGAACTCTAGTCCATTTTTATAAATTACTTTTTTTAACAATTTCGAAGTTCTAACATTTTTATTTTTTTTAAAACGTCATTATTTTTATCATCGACATTTTTAGTTGTTTAAATTGCTCTGAATCCGAGCGGTAAGTGGTGTGGAGGGGGTGCGTGACGTCACACAAGTGTCACACGGTCACACAAAATAAATTTACATAGGAAGATTTTACGGGCGAATAACCGCGTAACGTTGATCCAATCTTCATAACCAAATAGGGCGTTTTGATGAAATGTTCTTATATTCACTTTTAAATAGCAATTTATAAATACTACGTTACAATTATACATAATAAAACGTATATGTTCAGAATCGGCGTTTACTGATGATCTACACGAATATTCATAAATAAATTATTCAACAATATCGTGGAAAAATAAAACATTATTTGAGCAAACAGGTACATAATAAATAAAAACATTTATGCATCCGAATGATATTTTATAATGGTTTTTTTTATGGAAATCTCCGTTTTTGTATCTCACATTGGAACACTTGCTAATTAGTTTTACAAAGAGTTGGACACTGCCTGTTTTGTTATAATTAACTATGGCGAAATCGGTCGTTTTCTTACAGTGCTTAATTTAATTTTTTGTTTTGTTTTTATAAGTTCTTTTTAATCGTGTATATTATCGAGGCTTCTGACTCTCATAATGTTGCCAGTTTTTTGGGTCTGATTTTAGGTTTGAAAATGAAATTCCATTATTAGCTCGCGGGCCGTAGTTTGCCGTGCCCTGCCATGGAATATAGAATGTCAATGTTCCCATAAATGGTTATATAATTTATTCAAATTAACTAGACGAATACTTGAAAAATAACACGTGACACGACAAGGATCATCGTAAAGATCGAATTTTAGTTCGATGCCAAAAAATAAAGAATCTAAATAATATTATTTTTATCACTGGTATTAAAAATCTTAGCTCATTATTTCGTCTGATGGGGTGGTTGGGTGTTAATTTATTTCATTCGATCACAATTCCAGAATATTTTAGAAGAGTAGGTAGGTACACTGAACAGATAAGTTGTTAGAAATATGTTTTGATCGTGTCTGTGTGCCCGAAAGAAGCTCAATTTTTCCTTTTGGTGAAATTGATTAAACATTTTTGCACGTCGATATTTTTTTAAACATATATTTTTTTAACATACGATTTTTTTCTTAAACAATTTCGTTGACCTGTCCGGGGCCTAGGAGTCGAAAGATCTTACATAAATAACGACATCCATTTCCTTTCAAATTGGTATGGATTACACGTTTTGATTTATTTGGAATTATTTTGACTGCTCCATGGAATACGGCATACGTTAATAGGGTAATTTTAATGTTTGAAATCATTTTCATTTTCTTAAATTGTAGTTTGTTTTTAAATTGGTCGTATTTTTTCATTATTTCTTAACTGCTTCAGTATTTTGCTAAAATTTACACTAATTTATGACTCCTAAAATAGAAGAAAAGTCAAAACTTCGTTTTTAGAGTTACTACCATCTTCCTTGGAGCAGTCCAATTATTCAGAAATGAGCGATTTACACTAGTCCATTTTTGCCGTGCGGATAGTCGCCCGTCGTGTCGTAGCAACTCGCCGCACGGCAACTCCATTTTCACAAACGATTAATATTGTATGCGACTAGTTCCATTTTGTTTTTAAATGCTTAGCAGAACAGAAGTTTACGCACTAACCGTTTTCACGGTCGATATTTATCACCCGTCGTATGCGACTCGTCGCCGCACGACAAAAGGCGGAACCTATTCTACTTTGGTGTTTGCGTTTTCAGTCAAAGTATAAAATTTCCATTAGAAGGTATTATATCGAAAGCGATCGAGTTTGAGAAATAGAATTCATTCATTCGGTTCTAAAATATACTGTAAACGGAATCATTGACTAAATGCCCACTTAAGACTTATTTTATTATTTTTCGTCATATCACACTAGAGATCTAATAACAATGAGAATAGTAATTGGACCATTATTATTAACTGCTAGAAGATAGAAGAAAGTGGGAACAAGAGAATAGTACCTGGCTTTTCAAATCTGTCATATTCATAGCAAAAGCCATTTCTAGCAAGCTTTCAATTTTTAAGAATGTGCCTCATTAAGGCGATTAATGTAAACATATTCTACTATGTTTCGTTTCCTTCTTCGATCGGTATGTAAATATTTAGTACCTAACTAAATAAGATATTATTTTTTCATCACATCATGATCGTGTGCTCTTACATTATTAACTCATGAAAATAAATATATTTATTTTTCCTGTTTGCAAATGTTTTTATAATTTTATTGAAACGTCATATACATGTACAGTTTTACCTTATTTTAACTGGAATATTATTATCAAGTTTCTTGGCGATAGATAAGTGAGTTTTACATGCTTAATTTATCCGTTTCTGTAATCTTATGGTATGTATTTAGCATTTTTATTCCCATATCTATTGTAAGTGAATCAAATGCAATTTACAACCAAAATTCACCATAAAACTCTTGTTTTGAAACCACAAATACATTAAATGTCTAAAGTAGATGAACAAGGAAATGATTCAAAGTGCCAATCTACGAATAGAAAATATAACACGATAAAGCCAACCGTTTAAAAGTTAATGTGATTTAATATTGAAGTGCATATTAGGTTATATACAGGTTGTATAAGAAAGTACCCGACCAAGTTTAAGTGATCATTTTTTCTCTAAATAAACTTAGAGATACCTGGTTTTACTTAGAGCAAAGTGTAAATGTCATTGTGCTCTCCAGTGACCTGTTTTTATAAAAAATAAACATTAAAAAATCTATTTGACAATAGTTAAGGTCAGGTTGAAGAGTCACTTGGCTTTGTTACCAGTGCTGACGTCTTAAAGTTTCAAAGGTGAAAAAAAAATTCATCGAAAACCCAAATTTCGTTTACATTTTTACTCCAAATAATCTAATACTTACAGCCAGTTAGTGGCTGAGTTGATATCATGTCTGGATCCCACCCAGGCGTCGTGAGTTCAATTCCTCGGATGACTAACGGCCGTTCTTCCCAACTTTTAGAATGATCAAGCTGAGGCACCGATTAGCCAAGTGTTTTGTTGAGCATTCGCTCTGTTTGCCTGTTTCCAAGCATTTTTTATCCTAAATTGTGTATGGGGGTGCCTGCCCACCTTTGAAGACTATAAAATAGTGCCCGCCCATTTTCATTGAAAATAAAATGGTCTCCGCCTACTTTCATAGACGTACATTTGACATTTGACGTTTCTCTTTCGTGAAAAACAAGACAAAACGTAGCTTATAATAAGTGAAATAAGTTGGGATCTATTCAGTTTGATTTAAAAAATACAAAAAACCTGTTTTGATATTCAAAAACGGAAATAAATCTTCCAGTTCAACATTTGAACCGCGACAAATAGATCGCGAACGAATAATGACGTTTGACATTTCATTCATATTTGTCTACCCTGTTAACACTTTTTATAACCAGTCATCTGTTGAGGGGATCTAAATCCACAAGAATCGATATTCTAAATTGATCGTAAATTTGATCGAGACTTTCTTTGGGAAGAGCGTATTTGTGCATTTTAACAGGGTTGAGGCAAAATTTCGGCTGAAAAATTGCTCAGTAATACTCAAGTTAACTCAGCTCGAATAATGGACGTAAGTCCTCCATCATAACACAAGAAACAATCTACCACTTAATTTGATAGTAGTAGGAGATTTTCAAATATCGAAAAGGTTATTGATACACCGGAAATATTTGTCTTTCTTAAAAAAAATGGAAGCACTGGTTAAAGTTGGTTGGGTACGTCTAGAAGGAAAAAAAAATATTTTTCGGGCACACATACACGCTCACAACACATTTCTATTGGTTTGTTCCTTCAGTATATTCAAGCTACTCCATAGTAAATATGTTCCTACATGAATTTAAAAAAATATATATATTTCTATGTAATTTTGACATTTTAAGAAGATATACCGACCCCTCCCACGTAAAGTATCGTAACTTCAAAATTGAAACTTTAAAGGGGAGTGGTTTAAAGAGACAGAAGCTTGGTGTAAATTGGGATTTCTGTCTCTTTAAACCACTCTCCTGTAAACTTCCAATTTTGAAGTAACAATACTTTACGTAGGAGACGTCGATATTTAAGATATGAATATAAAAAAATGTGCATATTATAGAATATTAGTCCTCCTCCCTATGAGATCCTGTGCAGAAGCGAACTGGGTTTTGGATTGGATCACAGGGATTTCAGCAACTTTTATATTGTTTCAACTTCGAGGTTTGTGTAGGGTTTTTTTTTTTTTTTAAATTATTTATTTCAAGGTTGGATGTGTTATTTTTAGTAACTTCTATGACGATGTTCATAAAATACTAGTCAGTTAGATTTCTGACCAAGTTTTGCTGGATTTAATGTAGTTATTAATTGAATTAATTTGTTTGACATTAAGAGGAACGGCTGCGCGGTCTGTTTCATGTCACCTAAACCTAATGATCTTTTTTTAATCAAAAAGTGTAGTAAATATCTAGTACGGATTAAAAGTAATTTATTTATTTTTGTTTTACATTAAAAAACATAAGCTATTAAATAAATTGATTTTTCGCGATTTTAGAGGCACCTATAACGATTATTTAGGAGCTAACGGTGATTAAAAAAAGAGTTTTACCCCGTTTGCTTTGAAAATATAATGAAATATAAAATAAAAAATATTAAAATTATGGTGGACTTTAAATTAAATTAAAAACGACCAATTTACGTTGGAACACAAATTTTCCAAACATAATTTAAAATATCGACCCGAAAAAATGTTCTTTTTTTAAATGTTTCGTTTTTGTATTTTTATTTAGCAAAAATGATAATTTTTTAAAACATACGATTAACCCGCAAATAAAGTTGCCAGTAACATTATCCTTTTTTTTCATGGCATATACTTCATAATTTAAAACAAAAATAAATAAAATCCATACTAGATATTTACTAAACCTTTAATTAAAAAATATATATCATTAAGTTTGGATGGGTATTTTGGCATCAAATCCAAAATTAAGTTAGGTATGAAACAGGCACCGCATCTGTTCCTCTTAAATGATAGTTTGTTGTATAACTTTACAGCTAAAATCTCCAACTATGCAAATAGTTATATTATTTGATTAATTACGTTGTTATTCAGTTCCGGGATATATAAAATAATCACGAGGGTGATGGTGGTCGACCTCAACACTTGAATAGTGTAGTACTTATATGTGAAGTCTTTAAAAGAATTATCTTTATTGCTATAATGAACCCTTTGTATCTTGGCATATTTATTGTTTACTTATTTTTTCGACATTATTGACTGATAATAATCTAACCTTGGGTCCGACATTTAATGTGAATGAAAAATACGATGGAGGTTTGTTTCAACATTGAAAATTATTGCCGTGTTTTAAATTTCATTATGTGTAGGCCGTGTAGGTGGGTATTGTGGAGAAGATTTTATTCTCTGTGACAAATATGTTTATGTAAAAACCAACTTGTATTACTTTATGCGATATGTCGTCACCTTATTTAATAAAATCCGTAATTTTAACGTATCTTTTTTTTATATAATTTTACAAAAATCGAATCGAATAAAAGAAATCTTAAAGAATAAAAATAATTTAAAATCAATAAATTTAAATATGAAAAAAATAGTTTGAATAAAATATTTATGTAGGGGAATAGCTGAAAATTCTATTGATTTTCGATTCATAACATGGGTCTACGATTGAATCTTAAATTTCTTAATACTTTAAACCAAAATTGTACAATCTCCTTTTTTTTAATTTTATAAGAAAACTAATAATATGTTGCATAGATCTATGATGTATGTATAGTAAATCCAAAATGTATCTTTAATTTTTTAAATCAATTCCTATTAAAAAATAAACAATTTTTTGTTTCTCCTGTCAAATTCCCAAACTTAACATTGGTTATTTACTAATTAAGGTGATGATATTTAACCCTTAAATGGACGTAATAAGGGAGACTTGTATTTAAAAAAACGCGTGCATACGAACATAGTCTCAATTCTCAATAGTCATAAGGGAAATAATCACCTGAACAAAGAATCTGAACGTACCAGAAAAATAACCATGTAAATTTTTCATACAGCCATCCTTCAGATATTTTTCCAGTGAATCTCTTTGCTCTTCCGAAAAAAAACCTTATTACCCCTTCCCCCTTGGTTGGCTCCCACTCCAACGCCTAAATATTCATGTATGTCTATTATTATTTTATATAGTAGTTTAATTTTAATATATCCAGACAATGGGGAAACGTACTTCCGAAACCGGTCGAGATTATTATATTAAATTAAAATGGTTCGAAACAAATTTATGCGTTTATATTATAATCAAATAATATAACTAGAGATCTAGCAAAATTAATATTACACATCAAAACATCCGTTCAATGGAAAATCTTTATGATATTCTTCTATTTTTAGACAATAAGTTAACAGTAAGGTTTCATATACTCATACTGTTACTGACAGAATGCAGATTGATCACGTATATCTCGCAAAACAAATTCCAGGATATCACGAATATCATATCACAAATTATATAAATAAAACAGTGGAGTGGTATCGTAAATTTGTGATGACATCCATTCCCAGGTTCAAGAATACGGATAGTCAATCAAACTGCCTTAAATTAGTTATTAATAAATATTTAATGCATTTTAGCCATTTACAGATCAACATCTTTAAGCGACATTCATGAACGAAAAAAATTATACACTTTAAACAACAAATAGTGATGGAGAACATAGATGTTAACACTTTTGGAAACATACACAGACAGTGTCACGAATACCCGTATGCCATGGCAGAAAACAGGTTAACAATAAATATTAACGC